>JAMALC010000044.1:0-113198 GCA_023628275.1 Rhodotorula sp. M30-05A-2 | reverse complement strand
CGTCCGCATGCGCACCGCAGCCGACAACCTCGTCGACCGCCTCGAGTCGGCCGAAGACTCGCTCAGTCACGCCGGCGCAACTTCGGACGGTGGTGAGCCTTCGCTTCTTTCTTGGAGATGGCCACGAGCGCCGAAAACTTGCCGCCACCCTCGCGCTGACACACACGCACCCCTACGCACGTGCAGCCTCACCCTCCAAACGGCGACACTCGCTCCGTTCTTTGAGGCAACTCGGCCCATCCCATCCCGATCAAGACCCGCGCTCCCTCTCCTCGTCCTCGACGACCGTCGCGCACACGGTCCAACTCCTCCTCACCGTCCCTTCCCTCATTCACGCCAAACTCGACACGGCCGATTACCTCGGCGCGGCGAGACTCGAAGAGCTCGGTCAGGTCGTGTACCGCACTCTGGTCCAAGCCGAGGTCGACCCGTTGCTCGGCGGGTCGCCGGAGCAGGAAGAAGAGGAGGCAAAGGGGGCCGTCGCACCGACGAGGAGGAAGAGAAGGCTCACGGAGGTGTTCCCCTTGATTGAGAAGCAGGCGGAACCGCTCGCGGCTCTTGGTCCGCTCGTACTCCGAAGAGCTCTCGTCGCTCTGCACGACTGGGAGGCGGAGACAACCGCAAGTTCTTTTGTCTCTCCCCCCTTCTCCCGCCCACCCTGCGCTCGCTGACTCTCTCCTCCTCGCCACTCACAAAACAGACTCTAGCCCACACGCTCGCGGCCATCGTCATGTTGCGCCAAACGGACGCGTCCGCAGCCTTGTCGACCTTTCTCGACGCTCGTTCGCACGCGCTCGACGAGCTGTTGCAGAGTCGTCCGTCGTCGTCTTCTTCGACGTCAAAACAGAGTCAACAGCAACCCGATAGTGTCGCAATCGCCGAACGCCTCTTTGGCGTGCTCGCGCTCGTGCTGAGGACGGTCGAGGCTGCGTATACCATTTTCGACGCCGCCGGTCCGGACTCGCTATGCAGTCTACTGCAGGAACTTGAGCAGCAGCAGCGAGAAGGAGGAGGAGGAGCAGCAGCAGCTTCCGGAGGCGAACAGGCGGCAAAGGGTCTCCCTCCCATCTTGGCTTCCTTCCCGAACGCCCCCGTCCTGCAGCGTCAGCTCCCACCCTCGATCATCGAACACCGCCCGAGCGTCTCGACCGAAGCGTGCTCGCCGTCTGCGCTCCGCGCTGCCGTCGAGGAGTGGACCGGCACCGCAACCCAGCAGATCATTGGCGGCTTCTCGGCGTGGATCTCGTCCCTCTCGGAAGCGAGAGCGCTCGCCGACTTGCGCCAAACCGGTCGCCGTGCCCTCGCGACTTGCAGTAACCCCTCTTCTTCCGCTTCCTCGTCGACAGCGACAGCGACTTCGACTTCGACCGCCCAAGAACTCCAATCCCGCCTCGAACGCGCGATCGAGGCCCGCCTCGCCGAAGTGTACCGAGCCCGACTCGGCACGCTCGTCGCGCGCGTGCGACCCTCGATCGAGGCGCTCTTGCTCGCCCTGCCCGGATCGGCAGCCGATACCGACCCCGCCACGTTCTTGTTCGAGAGTCCGCTCGCGTTCCCGAGTGCGAGCTCGTACGCGCCTTCTTCTTCTTCTTCTTTGCGCAGCAGGGGCGGTGGACACGCCGCCGAGGCGGGGACAATCGATCCGTTCGAGAGTTTCCTTGTCAAGGTGGGCAAACGCGTCGACGGGAGGAGTCCTTTGCTCGACAGGGGCGTCACCGAGTTGGAAGACGCGGCGCGAGAGATCCGCGTCGACCTCGATAGCTGGCTCGGGAACACCGTCGTTTCTGTCCCTGAAGAGGAGGAGGAAGAGGGCGACGCCGACTTGCGCAGGAAGTTGCGCGACGAGTATGTCGTTGCGGCTGGGGAAGCGCTCGCTGGTATCGCCGACGCGATCGGGCAGGTGGTGCAGGATGTCCAGAACGGTCGGTCCTTCGCCGGTCTCATCTTACCTTGTGCGCTCAGATGCTGACCTGTCTGGAAAACCCCTGAATAGACCTGACCGGCTCCCTCTTCCTCGGCAACTTGGTCTTCATCCTCTCGACAAGCCCTTCTTTTGCGGCAAATCTTCTGCTCACCGATTCAGTACCTGCCAGTACGCTTTGCAGTCTCTCTCGACACCTGACAACGGGAAGAGGTATGGCGTGACGCTGACTCCTTTCTCGCGCTTGCTCGCAGGCTCCTCCGTCCTCGTGTCCTGGCAGAAACAGCTCGAGGTCGTGCAGCAGGCTTCGCTCGTCGCGTGGCGAACCCAGACGGTCGAAAAGGCAGCGGCTCGGCTGCGGGAATCGCTCGATTTGACGGCTGCGCAAGCTCCAGAAGCGACGCTCTGGGCGTGGGAAAGTGAGTCGCGTGCCGCGTGTCGGTGTTGGCGATGCTTGCCAACGGAACTGATCCTGAGCTCAAAAAACGTGACAAACAGCTTCTCGGAATCAAGTCGGCTCGAAGACGAATGGCATCGAAGCCGAGGAACTCCCGATCCCGTCATCGCCTTCGAACGCGACTCTGGCAGCCCTGACGGACCTGACAACCGCCATGCGTCACGTCGGCTTGCACCGTAGCACTGCCGACCCGACCATCGCTTCTTCTCTCGTCGACGCTTTCGTCGTCAGGGCGGTCGAATTGGCTACCGACTTTGCCGACGTGGTCGAGGCGACTGGCGACGGCTTGTCCGACAACCTCAGGAGAGAAATCGCCATCCGTGTGGCGTGGGACTTGACCCTTCTCGTCAAGCTGAGCGCCGAACCTTCCGCAACCACGCTTGACTTGCGCAAGCGTTTCGAGAACATGGTGAGCTCTCTGGTCACTCACATGCTCGCGCCCGACCGACAGAGCTGACGCTTCCTTGACAGGCATCTCCCGGCGGGAAAGGCGCTCTGGACAGCGAGACGCTGGAAGTCTCGGTCTTGGACTACCTCCGGCGGGCTCAGTCCATCCTCGGCACCATCCTGCCGCAGAGCCTCGTCCAATCCGTCGCCCTCGCCGCACAGTCCGCCGAGCAGTCTGGCGCAAAGGCGAAGAGCACACCGGCGATCAACCGCCTGTTGCCTCTCGGCCCGGCAGTCTCTGCGTTCTCGGCCGTCGGAGATCTGCACGGCGCTGCAGCCGGTCTGGTCAAGCCCGGACCGAGGCTGGGATTGTTGCCGACTCGCGGGTAGATTTTATCTGTTGTTTGTGCAACTAGAGTCCCGAGTCTTCTTGCGTTCACGATGGCTGGGGTCGTGCGAATACAAGATGCGTCACCCCGCGTCTACAGCACTCGGGCCAGTACCCTTAATCTGAAAAGTCTTCTCTTGCTCGCCGCTCTCGTTCCGCAGGTGTAACCTCTCCGTCGTCCTGCAGGGCAAAAGTCATCAGCCTGAGCAACCATAGCGACGGACATCCCGTCGTTAGCTCACCGTGTCGTCCAATAACCCCTTCTCGACGCCTTCGATCTCCTCCGCCGAGGCTCGCGCGCTTCGCGGCGCCTGCCGTCGGTCTCGGCCTTCGGTGTCGCTGTGATCCTCGTCCTCTTCCGAGTCGAGGGCGAAAGCATTGAAAAGTTCGCGCGTCCGTCCGGAACCTCCCAGTCGCACGCGACCGCGCTCCATCGCGCTCATCGGCACGAGTTCGTCGTCGTCCTCGTCGTAATCTTCAAAGTCTGTCGCCGGCGCGAAAGCGTACCCGCCTCGGCCCGCTCCGCCGCTTTGTGCCGACCTCCTCCGCAACAGGAAGAAGGCGGTCGCTCCGGCGATGAAGACGATGATGGTGCCCGCCGCGACGAAAAGCCACGTCGTCGAACCGACCAGGGCAGAAATGCCGGCGAGGTAACCTGGAGTGGCGTCGTACAAGCTATCGGTAATCGGGGTCGTCGACGGCACGAGGTACGAACCTTGAATGTCGTCGAGTTCTGCCGGCTCGGAAATGGCGGCGGTCTCGGTCGGCGCCGGTGTCAGGTACCCATCTGCGAAAGACGAGTGAGCCTCGCCGGTCGCGTCGCCATGGTCACCCGGCAGATGAGCAGTCGGCTTGACGTGAGTCTTGGTTGGCTGCGTCTTGGTGGTCTCGACCGCAACGATCGGCATCGTCGTCGAAGGAATCGGTTCCACGGTCTCGGTCTCGGTCTCAACGGCCTCATATTCATCGCCCTCACCCTCGACAGGCAGCTGGTAGGGTTTGGCCAGCGCCGGATCGATAGACGAGCCCCAGAGCGCGAGCGAGAAGGCCTGGAACACGCCGCGCTTGCCGTTGTTCTGGCGATCACGAACGCGCAGCGTCCAGGTTCCAACGGGATCCTCGTCCCTGCAGAGTGACAAGAAGGTCAACACAGGATACCAAGTTACAGACTTGCGATGTGGACGCACCAGTGCTTGACACTCATAAAGACCCATCCGGGCATGCCGTTCGAGTCTTCGTCGAATCGCCTCGGCCTGGCCAGGATACTCTTCATGCCGCGCGGCGACACCAGCTCGACTTCGATGTTGCCTCGCCGTTCGTGCTCCGCTTGGACGGTAATCGTGACGTGCTCGAGTTTCTCCAGGTTCGCCGCCTTGAGGTCGTCCGCCGTGACGACAATTTCGGCCGTCGCGCCTTCGGGCGTCATCGGCAGACCTTCCCTCGAGCCTTGCGGGTCCGCGTAGGCGATCGGAGACTGCCACCACGCCTGCGGCTTGACGAGGTCCCACGTCTTGGCAGCTTCGACAATGGCCCACGCGTCGAGTTTGCCAAAGCCGTACTTGTGGTTGTACCACCTCCCGGACGCGGTCATCTGCCAGTCCGGGTCGTTCGGGTTGATCTGGACGGCCGTCCGCACGCAGAGGTGTTGCATGTCTCGCCAGGTCAGCTCCGGGCGGACCTCGAGGACGAGCGCAAAGATGCCGGCTGCGATCGGAGCGGCGGCCGAGGTGCCTCCGTGGCGGTCGGTGCAGGTGTTCTTGCCGACATCGGTCGTGTGCTGCAGCAACATCCTGGTCAGTTTTGAGGAATGTGTCAACCGACGCGCGCAAAATAAACTCACGATGTTGTCGCCGCTTCCCGAGCTATAGGTCACGACCATGTTGGCGCTGCAGGCCTCCGAATAGAACGGATGGAGACCCTTGCGGTCGATGGCCCCGACAGTGATGCTCATGAGGCTGTTGGTGTAGCCGTCAAAGTTGCACTGGTCGTCGACCGCTCCGCCGTTGCCGCTCGCAAAGACAAAGATCGACCCTTTGCCTTGTCGGCCATTCTGAACTCCGTTGATCATGGCTTTGACGATGAGGCGGCCAGGTGCCTCCATCGATTTGCCGTCGTCCGGAGGACCCCACGAGCACGAGTAGATGTCGTTCGTCTGGTAGCCGTAGTTGAGCGATGACGCTTCGTCGGCGTCCGAGATCGAAGCGGACAGGATGCGGATGCCGGCGACGCCTGCTCCGTGGGCGACACCAACTCCACAGACGTCGTTCTTGACCGCAGCGATCTCTCCGGCGCAGCGAGTACCGTGCAGATCGTCTGACAACCGAGGCTCGGGGAGTTCGGTGTGGTCGTTGTAATCCCACGACCCTTCAGGATGCTGCATCGAGAAAGCGGCGCTGGATCAGCCAGGGCTGTCCACACTGTAAGGGGAGGCATTGGGAGTCTCACAAAGTTGGCGGCGAGATCGTCCGAGTGCATGTCGAGGCCGTCGTCGACGATGGCGACGTTGACTCCCTTTCCGACGTAGCCTTGCTCCCAGACTCCCGTCACGTTGATCGAGTTCTCGGGCAGAACGTCATTGACGAGGTGCCACTGTTTCGACCAGAGCGGGTCAAAGATGCTGAACTTGCTCGCGGCGGCCGCGATCAAGCCTCCGACGGCGGAAGACATGGCGGCGCCTTGGCGGGGCACACGTCGCCGAAAGGAAGAGAGGTCGGGCGGCGCGAGGACGGGCAAGTCGCGCTTGACTCGCATCCGCGGTTCCTGCCGCTCGAGAGACCGAATGAGCCGCGGATGAGGAGCGGACGACGAGGCTCGTTTCGAATGCGACGCGAGAGCGAGACTTCGTCGTCGCAAGAGGTCGTACCGCTCGAGCACCTTGTCCCTTTGCCCATCCTGCAGACCCGTAAAAGATCTCGGCCGCACGCGGCTCTGATCTGGCGCGACGGGCGCCGCCGTCGCCCAACCTTGTTCTCCCAGCTGGACCTGTCCTGCCTCGGCGCGGATCAGGTAATGCCCCTTGAGTTCGCCGACCTGTTCGACGTGCTCTGCGCCGAGTAGTTGCGCAACCTCGTCCGGCGACCAGTCTGCTGCGTGCGGGTGCGCCTCGTCGAGTTCGAGGACGTAGTAGACGTGAGTGTCGTAACTCCGCTTGGCCGGCTGCAGCTTCTCGGCGTGCGCGGTCGGGACGCTAGCGGTACCGAGGAACCACGCTGCTCCGATCGCCCATGCTCCGACTCTGGCTGCTGTAGCCGTTGCCGAATTTAACGGCCGCGTCGAGTCTCGTCGCGTGGAGCGTGGCGGCGAGGCGAGCGGCCTCGTCAAAGTGGACGCAATCATGGTTCCCAAGATCGCAGCGGCGTACAGAGCTGCACACTTGACCTGCTCTGGCGCTCACTCGAGTGCGGTAGAGTTGCAGAACGAGTTCAGGAGGCGCCCAACGTTCGCGTCGAAGATTTGGGGCTCTATCGCCGCGGAGACCGTCTTACTCCGCGTAGCAGCCAGCTTGGAGCTAAAAGTGGGCAAAGAATTGCAGGTGGGGTAGTTACTGTACAGACAAGCGGGTAATGACGGACGGCGGCCGGATCTCATCAACGGCGGAAATGCTAAAACTCGGGAACATCTGAAGAGACTCGGGCGGGGACGGACGCAAGCGGGGTCGGAGAAGAGAACACATGGAAGGGGAATGCGAGAGAGGGTGTGTGTAGAGAAGAGGGAGCGGAGAGGCGATCCCTTCTTTACCACTTTTCGATCTCGTCGGCGAGTTTCGTCGCCGCCTCGACCCAGTCGACCGGCGCCGCCTTCTGGATCTGGTACCGCACGCGCATCTGGTCACCAAAGCTATCCGCCTTGGCCTTGATATTGAGGTTGTACATGCGGCCGAGCGCGCTCGTCAACGCGCGCGTGAACTCGGTCTCGTCCTCCTCCTTGAGGCGCTGCATCTCGTCGGCCGTCCTGCCAAACAGGTCTTGGCCGACTTCATTGAAGCCAGAGACCCAGATCTGACTCGTGTAGTCGTTGACGCACATCGACAGGATGTAACTGCAGACCAGGGGTCAAGGTCAGTCGGTGGCGAACAGACAACGCAGTGTTAGAGAAGAGAGAGAGGGAGTACTGACCGGTATTGCGGCGCATCGTACGTCATGGTGCACTTCTCGCACCGCCACTGGTTCTCCCCCTCCTGGTTCATCTTCTTGTTGCACCGCTCGGTCGGGCACGCCGGGTACGACAAGTTGTCGCCCTTGACGTACGTGACGGTCGCGCGCGTCGAGAAGAAATCGGGCTTCTCGTCCATGCCGAGGTTGTCGTCGACGACCGACTTGAGCGTCCTGAAGACGTCCGTCTTGAAGTTGGCACCGCCGGCGCCGGCGCCGAGGCCGGCGTTGTTGAACGACTGGAACGTCGTGTTCTGCCCCTCGGTTTGGTACCTGCCCCCGCAAACGGTTAGCTTTTAAGCACCACCGAGTTCGCCGCCAGTCGGGTGTTCTTCATGGTGACTCACCATCCCTGCAACTCGTGCGCTTCATCAATGTCGGGGTCGATCGAGACGACCGTCTGCCCCGACACGCTCAACGTCCTGCCTCCAAAGTCGCCGACCTTGGCCCCCTTGAGCGCCACGATCGAGGCGTTGTTCTCGTCCCAGTTCTCGGCCTGGCGTCCCCACAGCGTCACCCTGACCTGGTACTGAGACCGGTCCGCGATCGTCAACTCGCGCTTCTTGATCTGCTTCTGCGTCGCCTTGGCCGTGATCTCGGAGACGACGCCGTGGTCCTGGACGACCCCGATCACGTCGCACGTCGTGTCCTTTTCCTGCCGAGCGAGGTCGGCGAGTTGCACAAAGTCGAACTGGATCTTGGGCACACTCTGGTCCTCCGACTGTGCGCGACAGCACCAAGAGGGAAAATCGGGATCAGCTCTCAGTCCTTGAACCCGCGTGCATGGTCATAATCCCGTGATGAGAACTGAGGCGCACCTCATCGACCGGCTCGACCTCGGTCTCTTGCCCGAACATGAGTTCGTACTCGTTGCTCAGGTTCGAGAACTGCTTCTTGGCGATGTTGACCCTCGCCCTCGTGATCCGGTACACCTTGCCCTCCTCCAGGATCGGGTACAGGCGGTCGACCTCCTTGTTGAAGCCGGTCGCGCGGATCTCGCCCTGCATTCCATCGCGGTGTCAGAAGATGGCCCGGAATGCTTCGTAGTAGGTGCTTGGATTACGCACCGACTCGTCGAGCAAGTTGACGCTGAAGAGTTGGCCGTCGCCCTTGTTGTTGGACCAGTGGCGAATGTCGGACTTTTGCGTGACGCGGGCCTTGATGGTCCACCTGCACACCGCGGAGTCGTGATAAGAGACGGTTTCTCAAACCTCGACTCTGGAAGGTGAACGGTCAGAGGACTCACTTGTTGCTGTAGGGAGTGAGGCCGGCGATCATGAACAAGGGCTGGGTGACGAGCCCTCCTTGCTGTGCCTGGTTCCCTCCACGCTTGGCTGCGCTCGTCCTGCTCGCGTTGCTACCACCGCGTCCGACCGCACCTGCTCCGTGGTTGTTGTTGGCAGGAGCGGGACGGGCTGGCGCGGCCGAGACGGCATCGTTGATGGGCTGCCCGCTCGAGTCGTACGAGGTTCCGGCTGCCGCGGCGGCGCTGGTACCGGCGGCGGCGGCGGCGCCTGGGTCGACGAGGAGACTGAGGGCGTTCTCGATGGTGACGGGTTCTCCGAGCTTTTCGGGTTCGTGCGAGACAATGTCGAGGTTGAGGACGATGATGACTTTGCGGTTCTGGACGTGGTTGACGGCGTAGCCGGTCAACTTGATGACGGTGTTGCGGTAGACGTCGGGGTTGTCGCCCTGGACGAGGGGGTTCAGGTTGGTGCCGAGCATGGCCTGGGCAAAGTGCTGGCCGTCCGAGAGGATGAGACGCCAGCGTCCGGCACCCTGCTGGCTCGAGACGGGTTTCGCCGAGAGGACTTGGAGGACGGGTTCGAGTGCGGTCTGAGTGTCCTGACTCGTAAACATCTCGCTGCAAGGGAGGGAAAGCATCAGTTCGGGGGCGTCTTGAATGCAGACGAGCAGCCGAGACTGACTAGAGAGCACCTGGGGTCAGAGTGGCGGCCATGCTGAGCGGCAAGCGAGGAGGAGCGGGGCGGGACGGTGGGCGTTGACTCGCTGTTTCTGGTCAGATCTGCTCTGCGCTGCGCTGCTCTGCGTCGTCTTTGGCTTCAATTGACCCTCGAGTGGGAAATCAAGGCAAACGCGTCGCGAACGCGTGTGAGTGAGCAGCCGAGGGGAGGCGTGCAAGGGGAACTGGCAGGGGGAACCTGGTTGAGAATCACTCTCATATAGATTTAGGCTATACGGGAGGAGAGTACATGCTCATACTCACTGTACACTTGCATTTGCCCCTCAAGACCCCCGGTGTCCGTTCGAGGAAATCAAATGAGAGTTGCACCGCCTCGACGTCAAACTTGATCTGCTCTTCTCGTTCATCTCTGCACCTCAGTTAAGTAGACTCGACTGGAGCAGCATGGCGCAGGCACTCAAGGTCCTCGTCACGGGCCCAATCACCTCGCTCGACGCCTACTGCACCAAGCTCGCCCAGCTCCAAGCGAAACACTCGTTCTCGCTCGTCGTCGCCCAGGACCTCTTCTCCCATCTCGACCCCGCCTCGCACGACGAGCAAGTCCAGAAACTCGTCAACGGAGAGTACAACTTACCCGTCCAAGTCTATGCCACCTATGGACGGGGCAAGTTGCCGTCGAGAGTACAGGAAAAGGTCGACAAGGGAGAGGAAGTCTGCCCAAACTTGAACGTCCTCCGTGAGTCACTCGTGCGACCCCTTGATCGTCTGGGCAAAGCCGAAACTGACAAGAGAGGTGTCCCCCGCCCGCAGCCAAAGCAGGCGTGCTCAGCCTCGCGTCCGGACTCCGGATCGCAACCCTCGCCGGCACCTCTCCCGACGCCAAAGCCGACGCCGACGCGACATCATCGACCCCCGGCGAACCTTTCACCGCGAGCCAAGTCTCCGACCTGATCGCGGCCCTCTCGCCCGCCCCGCCCTCGAACCCGTCCTCTGTCCTGCCTCCCCCTCCCCCTCCGAAACCAGTCGACCTCCTCCTCACCCACCTGTGCCCTTCCTCCCTCTCCCTCCTCTCCGCCAAACCCCTCACGCCACCCGACTCCCGAACGCCCGAATCGATCTACTCGAAAGAGCTCGACGAGGTCGCGAGGGCGGCGAGGGCAAAGTACCACTTTGTCGACGCGCCGGGAGTCTTTTGGGAACGCGAACCGTTCGAGTGGCCCGTGCAAGAAGGCGAGGCACCACAGAAGACTTATTGTCGCGCTCTGAGCCTGGGGGAGATGGGCAACAAAACCAAAGACAGGGTGAGTGACCCGCCTCCTCTTAGTCGTTGCGAGTTTCGTGCGACGGGAGGGAGGCCCAACCGTGACTTTGGCGGGACTGACACAAAACCCCTTTCCGACGTGTCTGCAGTGGTTCTACGCCTTCTCGATCACGCCCGGCCAACCGTCCGCCGCCCCTGCCTCCTCGACTCCCTCCCCGCTCCACCCGCTCCGACTCGCCGAAGCCGGCGCCCTCGCCGCCACCATGAACGGCACGAACGGTCCGCGCGGCCTGAAACGATCGGCACCCGTCGCGGCGGACGACGTGAACGAGATGGGGATCCCGAATTATATCTTTCAGGGACAGGGTGGTGGGGACCGACAGGGAGGGAAGAAAGGTAAAGGGGGATCGCCTCCGTGAGTCTTGGCCTCTTCGCTACTCTTTCTGCATGCACGCCTTTGCGCTGGCGTCACCGCGCTTCCGAGGCGTTGGACTTACCGTTCGGGCTGATTGATGAATCTCTCTGGATACCGAGCAGTGACCACTACACCTGCAACATCTGCCAGCAGAAAGGGCACTGGATCCAAGACTGCCCGGAGAAGGAGGCTCGCGACGCCGAACGGGACGCGGCGCGCAAAGCAGGCGGTCACCGCGGTCCGGCAAAGCCCATCTCGCGTACGTTCTACAGATCATCCTCGGACGGAGCTCGTTCACAGAGACATGGAGCTGATCAACTCCTGGCGTCCTGTGTGCACGGAACGTACAGCCGACGAGTGCTGGTTCTGCCTGTCGAATCCGAAGGTGACGAAGCACCTGATCGCCTCGATCGGGACCGAAACCTATGTCACGTTGCCCAAGGGCCAAGTCTGCTCGACCGATTCGAGTCCCGTCCCCGGAGGCGGCCACGTCCTCATCATCCCGGTCAGTTCTGCTATCTATTCGCCAGCCAGCCGCCTCCGTTCCTTTCCGAGAGTTCTCCCGAGATTAGCAATTTCTGACGATTCACAAGCCCTCCCCCTCACCAGATCGCGCACTACCCGACTCTGCGCACCATCCCCGCGGATCTCGCTCCGCCCGTGCTGGAGGAGGTCGCGCTGTACAAGGAGGCACTCCGCAAGTGCTACAAGTCTTTTGGGGCCGACATGATCGCGTTCGAGGTGGCGAGGAGTACGGGCAAGGGCGGGCACGCTCACGTTCAGGTCAGTCGGCTTAGCTTGACTGGGCTCAGGGTGTCCTCACATGACTGAGATCTATGTACGAGCGCAGATCTGTCCCATTCCAGCTTCGCTCGCGACGCAGGCGGAAAAAGTCTTCCTCGAGCAAGGGTCGAAATTCAACTATGACTTTGAGGAGGTTTCCGATCCGTCGACGTTCCATTCGCGCGCTGCCGGACCTGGCGGAGACGGCGAGGAGCGGACCGAGTACTTCAAGGTCGACTTGCCGGGAGGCAAGAGCCTCGTCCACTGGATCAAGCCCGGCACGCCGTTCTCGTTGCAATTCGGACGGTACGACTCCCCCTCCCCCCCCCCTCTCGAATCTTTCACATTCACTCCTCATCGCCTGTTCGCTGACATCCCGTCCTGTCATAGTGAGACGGTGGCGGTTCTGCTCCACGCGCCGGACCGCGCAGACTGGAAGCGGTGCGCCAAGCCCGACGCTGAGGAGAAGAAGGACGCGCAGCGGTTCAAGCAGGCGTTCAAGAGCTTTGACCCGAGTACGTAGGTAACCATGTGGTCTTAGAGCTGCATCGACGGAGAATCGAGCAACCGCCCCCATTCAAATTTCGGCACTTGCAGCTTTCAGCCGGTGCAGAGCCAGAGATGCCCTTCGCCCGTTTGCTTCACGGCCTCCGCCTGGTACCTCCCATTCAGGCCCCGCTCGCCATACCGCAAACTGGTGCTTCAAGCTTTCTTCAATCGCAACGGACTGCGACACGTGATGCCAAGCTTGCCAGTCGAAGTGCGACTGGAGGGGGTACGTGCTCAGGTCCGCGGACAAGCCGACCACTTCCGCCTCGGCGATGGACTACGCACCTCTCGACCGACCATATCGACTCGTACTTGCGGTGGGAACAGCTGACAAAGGTCTCGAGCCAGCAATCACGCCCACCTCTTGACGTCGCAAACGAGCTCTCCTCGCTGCGAGGTCCGCCTCCCTCGCGAATCTCGGACGAAATGTCGCTCTCTGGACAATCCTCGCAGTCCATCGTGCCGCTTATGACCCCTTCGCTGTCAGACTCGGAACTCTCCGACGCAGCGGAGGGACAGTCACCGCGCGGCGGGCCGCAATCGCCCAGCCTGAGGAGGAGGAGTCAGAGCCTCATTCACTTGTCTTCGACCTCACCTCGCATCCTCAACCCGCTTCGTAAACTCGAAAAGAAGTTCTTGCAGCATGAGGCAGAACGAGCGAACGAGCGTGCGACCGTTTACGAAACAATGCCCGATTCCACCAACGCCACACACGACCCGCCCTGCCTCGCAGGCCAGCCTCGATCTGAGCATATCAACGTCATGGGCGCCGTGGGCGAAAGACACGCGCCTCGCCCGCAGGCCGTGGTTGATGTCGCGGGGGACTTGCTCGCGGTCGCGTCCGACGTGCGAGTGCAAATCGGCAGCATCAGCACGGGCATCTCGGCGCGTGAGCTCTCTTCTTCTCCTCAATCGAGTCCTCGAAGGGCATGGCACTGATACCTCTTGTTTCGCCCAGTTCGTCCGCTCGGTATGGACGGGTTGCTCACGGAAGTGTCGACTGCGGTATGCTTCTCGCACAATGCAGAGTGCGTGTGCTTCTCCGACGCCTCTGCGAATCCTGAAAGTTTCGCGAACATGCGCTCACGTCACTCTTTCGGAAATGCAGCCGACTCTGGGTGGGCACGCTGGACGGCACCTTGTTCGAGCTGGACGTGTCGCAATTCCGCGCCAAACCCACCCATTCGCCGCGTTTCCCAGAAATCGGTCGACGGTGCGACGCGCATCCCACCGGCACCCCGATCACGCTCATAGAAAGGCTGAACGATGGGAGGATGCTTACACTGGATGACACAGGTCGTCTCGTCATCTGGCATCCAGACGATCAGCTCGGACGTGCCGTCTCCGTCCGTGGTCATTCGACCTTGCTCGCGATCCCACCGAAACCGTGCTACGCTCGCGTGATGCACGGGAAGCTCTGGGCCGCTTGGGCCGACGCGGACGGGAGCGCGGCTTCAACAGGATGCTTGCGCATATACGACATCTCGGGAACGACCGCGGTGGAGCACCCGGGCGGCGAAACGGAGTGGTCGCTGTCTAAGCTGGGAAGGGTCACCGCAGCATGCGCGATACCTCTAGATCCTTATTGGGTCTTCCTGGGCCACGAGTGAGTTGTTGTTGTCCATTTGTCGAGTGATGGGGATTGCACAGAATCTTGAATGCTGACTTGACGCGTTGCTGTAGAACCGGTCATGTCTCGGTGTGGGACACCAAAAGTGGCGCCATGCTCAACGTCAACCGAATCTCTGCGCACGGGATTACAGCCATGGTTGGACCGTCGCGGCACCTGTGGATCGGCGGCTCGACGTGCGTCAAGCTCGTCCGTGACCGATGTCGATGTTTGCTGATGCATGCCCCTTTCACAGCGGAGTCATCGAGGTAATTGACCCGTTCACGCTTCGCGGGTGGGTCATAGTGAAGCGCTTCGAAGGGCACCATGGCGCGGTCGCTTGGCTCGGGTTGGACTTGATGTCTCTCTGGACGGCAAGTCTAACGTTCTACCTGCAATCTGCTCTGGAATCCGTTCGCTTACTACGATTTCTACAGATCTCGAGTCTCCGGCTGTGCAGTGTCGGCGACGACTACAAAATCCGGTTCTGGGACGGCTGCCTGCGTGACGACTGGATCGCCAAGATGATGGACGCCACCCTCGACAAATACTGCACATTCTCCTCGATCAAGATCGGTATTCTCACCTGGAACGTGGACGGGCAGTCGCCATCCCTGCTCGACAGCACGAATCAGCAGAACAAGGAGGTCATCTCTCGCTTCATCGAAGCGCTCGACGGGCCGGACATGCTCGTCTTCAATCTTCAAGAAGCGATCGATCTCTCTGACCTCACACTGGCCGCCCGTGAGTCTGTTGGACCATGTGAACGGCGAGAACATCGCGGCTGATCCCGAATCGCGGCCACAGGTACGCTTCTGTTCGCCACGAGAGAACACGATGTGACGGGCCGATATCGACACTGGCGCAAGACGCTCTGTGAGACTGTTGATCGACTGCTCCCCGGCTCATTCTTGCGATATCGCACCGAGAGCAAGCTTGTCGGTGTGCGTACACCAAGATGCCCGCTGCATTTCTGTTTTTCTCGAGCGTTCGGAGACTGACGCTTCTGAACGCAGCTTTACCAAGTAATTTGGTGGCGAGGCGACACTGGTCATTCTATTGAAGCGATCGACTTTGCCTCTTTCAAGACAGGCTTTGACGAGATGTACGGAAACAAGGTGAGCCGAACCCGTCCGCTACGCTCAAACAGAAAAAGGTGCTGACAATTCTTGTTCAGGGCTGCCTCGCGACTGCGGTCACAGTGGATGACAGCTCCCTCGCTTTCGTCAATGCCCACCTCGCCGCCGGCGCAAAGCATGCCGCGGCAAGAACCGTCGACTTGGCGCGCTACTTTGACGCGAATCCCGTCTTTGGCGCAGGGAAGGGGGAATACACGGCCGCTTTCCGCAACGGAGGAGACGGGACCCGGCTTCTCGACATGGATACCGTCTTCTTTGCGGGTGAGCGTGCAGCGGTTCCCCATGAAGAGATCCGGAATCGAACCTGACATGGCGGTTCTTTCGGCAGGCGATCTCAATTTCCGCGTCCAGTTGCCTCGGCAAGAAGTGCTCGACAAACTCGAGTCGTCACCGAACGCAATCGAGGAGCTCTTGCAACACGACGAGCTCACCGTGCTCAAGAAGCAAGACCCGCATTTCCGCTTGCGCGACTTTGAAGAAGCCAAGATTACCTTCCCGCCGACGTACAAGTGCGCGCGTGGCTCCTAACACTCGTCGAGCTTTTCCCTCCCTGTTCCCTGACGCATAAAAAGTGCAGGTACGACCACTTTACGGACCGCTACGACACGTCGGAGAAGCAACGCACGCCGAGTTGGTGTGATCGGATCCTGTGGCGTACCGACAAGGAGAAGGACGTCCAGTGCCTATTCTACCGCCAATTCGATGCCGACATGTCGGACCACAAAGTAAGAAAGGCTCTCCTCCTGAGAAATTCACTCGGGTCAGGTCTCGCTGATGCTCACGCCTGCGACGCGTTCACTAGCCCGTCGGAGCCGGCTACGTTGTCCGCACGCGCAAGGTCAACTCGCTCAAGCGACAACAGGCGTACGAGCTAGCGCTGCGAGCGTGGGTGCACACCGAGCAGCGTTTGCTGACGACTGCGAGGTCGTACTATCCGCCGTTCGCTCAAGAGCCAGATGACCGAGGGCTTTTGAGCCCGTTATAAGCCTGTAAACATGCTTCCGAGTCGCCTTTGGCCTGTAACACTACAAGAATCAGAAAGGGAGAAACAACATGATGTAGAATTCGACTCTAAGTTTTTCTCAGTTCTGCCCCTCTTCGAGCTGCCGCGCGAAATACAAGACCGTCTCCTCCAACCCGGCCCTGACAGGCCACTTTGGTTCCCACCCCAACTCGTTCTTGGCGCGCGTGATGTCCGGTTTCCGCCTCGGCGGGTCGTCCACCACGGCGGGGACAAACTCGATCGTACTCTCGGCTTGACCGCGTGGGAGGGGAGCGATCGCCCCCGAGGCGCGCAGGTCTCGCACGACGGAGAGGATCTCTTCGGCCCAGGAGAGGACGGTGCCTTCGTCGACGGTGCCGATGTTGACCGGCCCTTCGGAGTAGGAAGACTCCATGAGCGCGATGAGACCCGTGATCAAGTCGTGGACGAACTGTGAGCAAGGTCAGGACGATGGACGTCGAGACGCGGGATTAGCTGCAACACACCGCGCAATCGACGAGTCGGTACATTCCTGACCCACCATGAGTGATCTCGTCGCTTGACCGTCTCCGTAAATCTGCAACGGCTCGCCCTTGAGCGCCGCCACCGCAAAGTTGCTCACAAGTCGACCATCGTCAAGACTCATCCGAGGTCCTGCATCCAGGAACCGGAAAATTTAGTTCATCAGAACTCTTCTCGTCGTCGTATTCGAGTGACGGGCGACTCACCGAAACAGTTGAAGATGCGCGCGACGCGGACGTCGACGCCGTCTTGTCGTGCGTAGCCGTACGTGAGTGCTTCGGCGACTCGCTTCCCTTCGTCGTAACACCTGTACGATGAGCGGCACCCTGGACTCAGCCAGAGCGAGAGCATGCTTGGCGGCTCTCGTGAGCAGCAGTAGTGGAATGGAGGCGGTCGACGTACGAGCGAGGCCCGTTCGGGTTGACGTTGCCCCAGTATTCTTCTGTTTGCGGATGCACCATCGGAGAGCCATACACCTCTATGTGCGTCGCGCATCACCGAAAAACGACCTCCAAAGAGTCAGAAGCGTCCCAGGAAAGTGCCCTCTGACTCTCAAAGACGTGAGGCAAACGGCGACGCACCGGATGTACTGCTAAGGAGGAAGCGCGCCTTTGTCCGCTTCGCGAGGCCGAGCATATTCTGCGTTCCGGTGAAGCTCGTCTTGAGCGTCTTGACGGCGTTGAGTTGATACGCTTTTGGGGAGGCGGGGCAGGCGAGGTGGTAGATCTGCAGAGAGCGGGCGGAGGGCGGAGATAGCAGAGAGGATGGTCGGAGACAGAGTCAGCAGTGAGAGAGAGGGCAGTAGAAGGGTCCGAGGGACGGAAGAGAGAGCACTCTTACCTGATCGACCTCGATCAGGAGCGACTCGACGACGTCGCCGCGGACGAGTTCGAAATTGGGATGGCCCCTGTGAGTTTATCGTCGAGAAAGGACTATGCGTGTCAGCGCCACATGACTCCAGATGAAGCTGCAGGGTTGGACGCAACCCTGCGATCCAGTCGACTCACACCCAGTGCGAAAGGGTGCTCTTGCTGCCGCTGAAAAAGTTGTCGAGGACGACGACGTCGTGACCAAGGAACATGAGCCTATCTACGAGGTGCGAGCCGACAAAGCCAGCCCCGCCCGTGACGAGGATACGTTTCTTCTGGGCGCGCGCGAGTTTGCGAACGGGCGGGTAGGTGGTCCGGCTCGTGAAGGCGACGGCGGCGGGCCAGTCGTGAACGGCTTGTGGGGAGAAGCGGTCGGAGGAGAGAGAGTCGGAACGGCGGTGGTGGGATGAAGGCTGCTGCTGTTCGGGGACGGGGGGGAAAGCGCCCGTGTCGGGGTTCGGAGAGAGCGGGTTGGTCAAGTAGACGGATTGGAGCTGTGCACGCCCGAAGAGTTGAATTGAGTCATGGTGGCTGTTTGGATATGCAGTCACACGTGTGTACGCTCACGAGTTCGATCGGGACCTGGTCTCCTTCGTTGCCGACTCCGAACATGAGGTGACCGTCTCGGTCTCGGGCGGCAGTGCTGCCTACGGAGCGGATCGAGGCAGCTTGGGAAGGCTCTCTGGCGCGGGTGAAGGTCCTAGAAGTCATGTTTGGGGCTTTGTTGAGCGGGTTGATCGAAGACGCAGATGGCGCAGGTGGGGAGACACCCTGGGGAGCCGGTCGACTCGGGGAGGTGGAACCGGACACTCGGGGGCGGTCAGAGTGAGCTAGCTGTAGTAAGCTGGAGCACAGACTGGCTTGGGCAGCGCTTTCTCTCGCTGCAAGACGGTGTTGTGGGAGAGCGAGCAGGAGCACGAGCAACTCGCCGACTTTTGCCTCGTCTCGCATCTCCTCGACGACAACAACTCGCCTGGGCAGTCCCTAGGAGCTGAAATAGCCACATCTATAATGGGAAGCGATTGGGGTACGTTCTCTCTCTTTCAGCCGAGCCTCTCCCCTTTGCTACCCGTCCAGCTCGTGCTCACCTCACTTCATCAACAACGCAGATGCATCGTCCGACGAGGACACCAAGAAGCCGACCGCCGGTACTCCAGCCCCGCCCATACCCGCCGTCGTCCCCAAAAAGGGTCGCTTCGCAGACGAGGACGCGAGCGACGACGACGTCAAGGACAGTTGGGACGTCTCGGACGACTCGGACGACGACGACAAGGCCAAGGCCAAGAAGCCGGCGGTCGTCGTCGGGTCCATGAGAAACAAGGGTTCGGTCAAGCAAAAGATTGCCGCACGGGAGCAGGAAGAGGCCCGCAAGGCCGAAGAGGCCGAGCGACTGGTGCGTCTGCGTCGAGGCTAGGATCGCTCGGGGACACAGGCGAACGAAAGGCTGATCATTTGCAACGCGTGGCTCGCGACGACAGAGACGAGAAAACGACCCGGCTGCGCTGCGAGCAAAGGCACGGGCAGCGCAGCTCCAGGCCGACATGGACAATGCAGCCGACCTCTTTGGCGGCGCCAGCGTCAACGGTGCGCTCGAGGAGGTGCTGCTGGTCACTCCAGGTGTTCCCAGAATCTAGTCTGACACATATTATTTACTCCCGACTCCGACAGACAACCCGTTGGACATGACCTGCCGGACAAAGCAAGACTTTACGGCCCTCGCGACCGCCGTCGCCGACCAGTTGATCCTCAAACACGGCTCGTCCAAGTTCTTCGGCGGCTTTGTCGACGACCTCGCGCGAGCCCTCGCCGCTCCGATGAAGTCGGACGAGGTCGGCAAAGTGCGCGCGAGCCTCGCCGGGATCGCGATCGACAAGCAGAAACTCGAAAAGGCGGGAGCGGGAGTCGGGGGACCGAAGGGGAAACCGACGGCGCAGATGGTCGCGCGCGGGAGGGAAGACTTGTCGAGCTTTGGCGAGGTGCTCGACGACGACGTTGCCGCCGCCGACTTTAACGAGGACGAGGACTTTGTGCGTGCCGTTCTCTTTTTCTCGCTCCTCCTTCCGGGCTTTGCTCTTTCCGGTCTTGGTGGCATAACACACTAACCTTGCTTGTACGCCACCACTCTTCACAGATGTAGATGTGACGCCGGTCACCTATACCCGCCTCGCGCGCCGCTTTTTCTTCTTTCCACTTGCATAATTTCTTTCGCACTCGCACGCGCACTGGCACTCGCACGCGCCCTCGCGCAGTCGTCCGGAGAGATGCGAGGCACCGCGCCGCGCCGCACTGTGCCTGAAGACGAACGCTTTCGGGGCTACGGTATACAGACGAGGAGGGTAGCTGCTGGCACTCGCGAAAAGTTTTTCTCTCCTTGCTCACACGCTGCAGCAGCTCAAGCTTCTGAGCTGGACAAAGCTGTAGAGGTCGGGGATATGACATCGGTGTAGTTAGCTGTCAAGCCAAGCGTCATGACAAGAGTGCCGTCGCCGTCAGTGACATTTGCCAGAGTCTGGTTCCCCGCGGCTGAGTGCTCGAGGCAAGACGGCGCGGTCGACTCGCTTCCTTCTGCTTCTCTCCTCACTTTTTTCAGAAAGCAAAACCACACAGCTACACACAGAAAACATGGGTGTCCTCGACGTTGTTCCCGTGAGTACCTAGCCCTCTCCCACTCGCACCCTTGCGCACTATGGCTGACGGCGCTCTCTCTCTCTCGCAGGCTGTTCGTTCATCGTCATCCTCGGGTCACCTCGGTTCCGCTCGCAAGCGATTCTCACACACACAGCCTTGATGCGCGCAGGGTGTCGTTACCGGCGACAAGCTCATGAAGCTCTTCGAGTACGCTCGCGAGAACCACGTACGTTTTGCTGCTCCTCACTCGTCACGCTCGGCGGGTCTCCGGCCTGTTCCGGTGACCTTCGGCGAGCGGGTCGCCATTCTGTTGGGCTGCCTCGTTACGCACTCTCAGAGCGCATGCTAACACAGCTGTATCTTGTTTGCAGTTCGCTATCCCGGTGCGCTGCGACCCTCGAACTGATGACGAGCGAGATGATCGATGAGAACGCCCGCTGACAACCCCGCCTTTCCCCGGATGCAAATCTCTCTTGCGCCTTATCCTCGCTGCAGGCCTTTGTGAGTCTCTCTCTACCCTCACAGCTTGCCACGAGTAGCGGGCGCTGACTGACCCCGCGCCGTGTTTGCGTAAAATTTTCGTCCCTGGATCCGGATCCCACCCAGAACTGCACCTCGTCGTCGACCGTTGTCGCTGCGCTCGAGGGTGCCCGCGACTCCAAGGCGCCCGTCATCATCCAGGTCTCGCAGGGTGGTGCCGCCTTCTTTGCCGGCAAGGGTGTCCCCAACGACAAGCAGCAGGCTTCGATCGCCGGCGCCGTCGCCGCGGCTCACTACGTCCGCTCGATCGCGCCCATCTACGGCATCCCCGTCGTCCTCCACTCGGACCACTGCGCCAAGAAGCTCCTCCCGTGGTTCGACGGCATGCTCGAGGCCGACGAGGCCTACTTCAAGGAGAAGGGCGAGCCGCTGTTCTCGTCGCACATGCTCGACCTCTCCGAGGAGTCCAAGGAGGAGAACATCGAGACCTGCGTCAAGTACTTTGAGCGCATGGCCAAGATCAACCTCTTCCTCGAGATGGAGATCGGTATCACCGGTGGCGAGGAGGACGGCGTCGACAACACCTCGGTCGACAACTCGGCCCTCTACACCCAGCCGGAGGACATCCTCGACATCCACAACGCCCTCTCCAAGATCTCGCCCGCCTTCTCGATCGCCGCCGGCTTCGGCAACGTCCACGGCGTCTACAAGCCCGGCAACGTCAAGCTCCGCCCCGAGCTCCTCGCCATGCACCAGAAGTACGCCCACGAGCAGCTCAAGACCAAGAACCCGCTCCCGCTGTTCCTCGTCTTCCACGGCGGCTCGGGCTCGACCAAGGAGGAGATCAAGACCGCCGTCGAGAACGGTGTCGTCAAGATGAACGGTGAGCTGTTCTCGCGCGCCCTCTCCTGGCTTGCTTGGCTTTTCTCTTCAAGCACGTACTGACTCGTTCTATGCGCAGTCGACACCGACACGCAGTGGGCCTACGTGCGTATAAAAGAGTCTGGATGAGGGTGGTCGCCTGGGTGCTGACCTCTAAGACTCGGTTGCAGATGTCGGGCATGCGCGACTACTTCCTCTCGAAGCAGGACTACCTCAAGTCGCAGGTCGGCAACCCGGAGGGCGCTGACAAGCCCAACAAAAGTGAGTGGGCGATGATGGCGATGGCACTCTTGTCCGCGTCAGAGCTCGGCAAGTCTGACTCCCCGGATCTCACCTCGCAGAGTACGCCGACCCGCGTGTCTGGGTTCGCGAGGGCGAGAAGACCATGAAGACCCGCGTCCAGGAGGCCCTCCACGACCTCCACACCGAGAACACCCTCTAAAGTGCTCGGCGCTGACAATCGGTCGCCCGCCCCGCGGTTGTCAACGCAACCCTCCTCGGTATTTCTTTGCCCCCCTGTCTCTTATACATACCGTCCCGAGGTCGGGTCTACGACACGCCGCGACTAGGCTCCGTTCACCCCTAGCATTTTTTTCCTGTTCATTGTCGAGGAGACGAAGGCACGCTACACCCAGTAAAAAGAGTTCCCGTCGAAAAAATGCAGTGTTTTTCTACTCTCTCTCTCTCGCTCTTTCCCGAATCTCGTCGAGTATAGAGTGCGGAGCAGTACGGAAAGATCGTCTTGCTGAGCATCTCACAAGAATTCGGTTGACCTTTGCGACGTGGACGCCCATCGCAGCCGGTCCCGTCGAAAGTCATCCAGCCGTGTCGCGCAAGCTATGTCTCCTCCGCTCGCGCGCGTCTTCGGATTCCGCATCAGCCCAGATCCGAGCCTTTGCATCTGTCCTCTTCAAGAGGCTGCTGGAAGGACAGGCAGGCATCATGCGGGGGCGCTTCCTCAAGCAAGCAGCAGCTTTTTTCGGCCGTGTCGATCAAGGCTCTGCAGTTTGCGTACAAACAGCGAGCTTCTATTCCGTCGATGTGTGTCCTACTTGGCCTTGAACTGATAACCGCCTTCCCGGTCCTTGACGACGTGCTCCAAGTGGTCCAGCAAGGTTCCGTCGGTCGATTCGAGTCCGGCTTCGATCTTGTCGCCGGCGACGACGCGACTGACGCCCTTGGGCGTTCCTGTCCCCGAGAAGTTTGGTCAGCGAGGGTCTGTACAAGTCGCGAAGGAGTTGTGTGTGATGTTTACCCGTGAGGATCAGGTCGCCCTCCTCGAGGGTCATGATACTCGAGACGTGCTCGATCAGTTCCGGGATCCGGTACAGCATCAGCGAGGTGTTGTCGTCTTGCCTGACCTCGCCGTTGACCTGTCAAAAAAGGAAAAGCCACATAAGCACTTCCGCGAGTGCGAGGGAAGAGAGAGACAGGAGCGCACCTTGTACCAGAGACGTAGGTTATGCGGGTCTTGGACCTTGTCCTTGGGGATGAACTGGCCGACGGGGCAAAAGGTATCGAAGCCCTTTATCCAGAAACGTCACAAGGGTTAGAGAGGGTCATCCGGGAAACGAAGGGGAACAAGGTCGACAGACTTTGGCAGCGCTCCAGGGGAGACCTTTTGCCTTGACGGCGTCTTGCATGTTGCGGGCGGTGTAGTCGATAGCGAGGGTCTACGTTCCTCAATCGGGTATGAGTTTAACAAGCTCTGAACCCTTGGGAAAGCAATGGCGGGTGCGCACGTAGCCTGCGACATGGTCGAGAGCCTGCGCAGCGGTGATGTCGCGGCCGCCCTTTCCGATAATCACGCCCAATTCAACTGTGCGCATGACCTTCTCGTCAGCTCGGCTTTCACAAGTCGCCAAGTGTGTGTAACTGACCCTCGTGGTGGCAGGTGATGCCCTGGGGGATCTCGACTTTTCCGTCGGCCGAGAGGGCGTACGAACTGGTCGGCTTGAGGAAGAAGAACGGCTCGGTCGGAGTCGCGTTGTTGAGCTCCTTGATGTGGGCGGCATAGTTCCGACCAATCGCAACGCACTACGGACGCGGCAAGTGGTCAGGTTGAATGTACTGGGGGAGTCAAGGTGGTCTTGCAGGAGGCGAGCAGCATCGGTGCTCTCTGGAGACAAGGCTGACCTTCTTGCCGCGAGTGGCGAACTGAGCAGCGATGGAAGCCATATCGACACGTATAGACTCTAGCTCAGGATGTCGAGCAGCTGCAGCGGGATTCGAAGAGGCCGCATGGCAAGTTTAGATCCGCGGAGGAGCACAAGTGGTGCAGGGGAGGCTCTGCGGATGACCAGCGGACAAGCCGCGGCATCGCGCACGTGATTCCACAAGATCCGATCGGAGCCGTACGGTGCGCAGACGGGCAGCGCAGGCGCGTGCAGATGCAGGGAACACGCTGGCGCCTCGAGGGAGAGAGATTTTCAGCTCGGTTGTTGGGGACTATGATGCAGATGAGGCGCCCCAGTCAGTTCCCCCCCCCCGTGAGAAAAGTATCGAAAATGACATCTGCCACGGCTCGCAAGGCGTGGCGGGACCGCGCCGACGAGAGCCGGAAGCGGTCGGGACCTCGTTCTCCCTCTTCTCGCTCTTCCTTCACTTCCCGCCCTACTGTAAACGTACACGCTGGCAGACGTCGCAACTACCACCTCGTCCCACTTTGCCGCTCAACCGCCGACAAAGAAACTCCGAACCGCATCCCCCGGTTGCTCATCCGCACCTACACCCGCTCCTTCCCACGCAGCTCCAGCCGCCATGTCCAACACCGGTTTCGAAGAGGGCCCGCCCAAGGCCGAGATCATCACCCTCACCTCGGTCAGTCTCGCGTCCTCTGTTGCCTCGTTACGCGAGGGGCGAATCTCTCTCTCTCTCCCGGAAACCCCACGCCAGCTTCACCGTCATCTCTTTCCCGGCGTCACGCGCTAGACCGGGAAGACTGGCATGGAGTTGCTGGACGCATACTGACCCAAGCTCTACATCGCACAACAGCACGTCCTGTCTCAACAGCAGCGGCATCCGATCGCGACCGGCGACTTGACCCTCCTCTTGACCGCCATCCAGACCACCTGCAAGTTTATCGCCACCAATGTTCGCAGGGCTAGCTTGCTCAACCTGTAAGTGGCGCCTTGGTGCTCAGCGGGACACCACCCGAGGCGCGCAGCGAGCTGGACAACATATTGACCGCGGCTTTCGGTCTATGCAGGATCGGTGTCGCCGGTACCGCCAACGTCCAGGGCGAGGACCAGAAGAAGCTCGACATTCTCTCGAACGACATCATGATCAACTCGCTCCGCGCCTCGGGCAAGTGCGCCGTCCTCGTCTCGGAAGAGAACGAGGACCCGATCATCATCGACGCCGGTCACCGCGGTCGCTACTGCGTCGTGTTTGACCCGCTCGATGGCTCGTCCAACATTGACGCCGGTGTCAACATCGGTACCATCTTTGGTGTCTACAAATGCGTACGTTCACATTTCGCCGTGCCGGGCGGGGCCCAAGTTTCCCCGCGCGGCCAGCTGATGTGCCCGGATGTTCAACCCGTGCTGACCTGTTTGGATACGCACAGGCGGACGACTCGGAGGGTTCGGTCAAGGATGTGCTGCGCCCGGGCTCTGAACTCCAGGTCGCCGGTTACTGCATGTACGGTTCCTCGGCCAACTTGGTCATCTCGACCGGACAGGGCGTCAACGGCTACACCCTCGACAACGTGAGTTCTTTTCCTTGGCCTACGTGCTCTTTTGAGGACCCTATTGA
Organism: Rhodotorula sp. M30-05A-2; assembly: GCA_023628275.1. NCBI lineage: Eukaryota > Fungi > Basidiomycota > Microbotryomycetes > Sporidiobolales > Sporidiobolaceae > Rhodotorula > Rhodotorula sp. M30-05A-2. Next base: position 88,095 of record JAMALC010000044.1, on the reverse strand, counting down.
GGTCGCCACAGTCGCGAATATAGTTTATGAAACGCCGAGGCTGACCCCGTCTCCCGAATGCAGGGTATCGGCGAGTTCATCCTCACCCACCCGAACATCAAGATCCCGTCCCGCGGCAAGATTTACTCGTTCAACGAGGGCAACTCTCTCTTCTTCCAGTGCGTGCAGCTCCTGCGCCTTCCCGTTGGCTGTGTACGCCGCCCGAGAAGGATCGCGTGGTTGACTCTACGCTTTTCGACGCCTGCGCAGCGAACCGGTCGTCAAGTACCTCGAGTCGATCAAGTACCCGTCCAATGGCAAGCCGTACAGCGCTCGGTAAGCCTCCGAGACGCAACGGACGCCTCCTAACGAGCGAACAGCTGATCTTCTCCTTTCGAACCCTTTTCTTTACCGCCCTGCTCCCGCTCCTGATCCTCGTACCGGCAGCTACATCGGCTCTATGGTTGCAGACGTACACCGTACTTTGCTCTATGGTGGAATCTTGTCCGTCCGAGTTCATCTCAGCGTCGTACGAGGCCTCGAGAGGCTTTCAGAGGGGGCCCGGGAAGGATCCCGGCGCTCCCTCGGCCTCCCCGCGCCTCCCGTCGGATTTCCGTGCTGACAGACCATTCTGTGCTCCTCCTACAGCGGCTACCCGAGCGACAAGAAGAGCAAGAACGGCAAGCTCCGCCTTTTGTACGAGGGTTTCCCGAGTGAGTTTCTTTGCCCCCGGTCGCGTCGTCCGCTCCCGCACTAACGCGCTCATTTTCCCCCTTCCGCAGTGGCGTTCCTGACTGAACAGGCTGGCGGTATGGCAACCACCGGTACCGAGCGCCTGCTCGACGTCCAGCCGACCGACATCCACCAGCGCGTGCCTTGCTTCCTCGGCAGCAAGGAGGACGTGCAGGACCTCCTGACCTTCTTTGAGCCGTCAAAGTAAGGTGTCGGAGTGCATGACAAGTGCATAGCTTGCGACTCGGAGCTTCTATGCATCTCTCCTGAAGTCTCCCAGGTCCATAAAGATCGGTCTCTCTTTTTGTCCATGCCGCGGCCGTTGTCCCGCCGCTTCCTCTTTCCCCTTTCGTGCGCTTGTACAGCCAAGATGATTCTGAAACAACTGCAAATACTCTCTTTGATACACCCCCAACAGGCCAAGCGAAAGTGCGATGGAGAAAAAGCTTTTCACCTGCGATGACGACGCCGCCGGCTTCGCTTCGCCACATGAAGCCGTTCTTTTCCAGCTCCACAACGCAAAGCTGCCAAGAACATGGCAAGCGGATCTGCGCCTGCACGTTATCAGCTTTCGTCCACGCTCGCGGGGCACAACGCCGACGTACGCGCGCTGGTCGGCTGTCCGCGCGCTCACCTCGCCGCGTCGTCGTCGTCCCCGTCAGCGACCACCGACAACGACAGCAGCAGCGGTTCAGGAGCGAGTTACGACGCCCAGAGGCCTGTCTTGTTCTCTACCTCGCGCGATGGGACCGCCCGCGGCTGGGTCTGCCGAGGCGGAGAGCAGGCGCAACTTGAAGGTGGTGGTGCTGGAGGCGGTGGATGGGTTGAAGGACCCGTGTTTGGCGGAGTGGGAAACGCAGGTCATGAAGGCTTTGTGAACGCGGTCGAGTGGATGCATCCTGCTCCGGAGGCGCCAGGCGGTGAGTCTTTCATGCTTCCTGGCCGTCGGTCGTCTCGTCCAAGTGGGGCAGCTGGCGGACGAGTGAAGCCGCTCGCTCGTAGCGTCTGCTCGTGAGACACGGCCGCATATTTGAAGGTACTGATCAGACACTGCCAATCAGGTTACCTCCTCACCGGAGGACAAGACAAACTCATCCACGCCTGGCCACTCCCGGATCCCTCGACCCTCACCAACGCCGACTCGCCTGCCTCGGCGCTGCCTAGCCCTACTCCAAGTCACACTCTGATTGGACACGAAGGGAATGTGTGCGCTCTGCATGTCAGCAACGACGGACAACGGATCGTCAGCGGAAGCTGGGACAAGTGCGTCTCTTTCTTTCTGCTTTTCCATATCTCTGCGTCAAGCGGACGCTGCAAGGCCAGCGAGCTCGGCGGGCGCATTCTTCGGGAAAACGCGAAAGAATAGACGCTGATTCGCATCTTCCGCAGGACGGCGAAAGTCTGGAAGAACTGGCAGCTCGTGTACACCCTGAAGGGTCATGAGCAGAGCGTGTGGGCGGTGCTCGCACTCGATGGCCCAGAGGACGACCTCGTTTTGACTGGTGCGCGGCGTCTCCTCTTTTGACGCACCTTTATCCCCCCCTGACCTAGCTTGCGTGGTCATGCAGGCGCCGCCGACAACATGATTCGGCTCTTCCAGCGCGACAAGCTCATCAAGACCTTCAAGGGCCACACTCAAGCGGTTCGCGCCCTCGCCAAGCTCGACAAGTCTGCGGGTGCTGGAGTTGGCGAAGACTGGTTCGCTAGCGGCAGCAACGACGGGTGAGTCAGCGACTGTGCGCCCGAATCGTTTTCCCCTGCTGGGACGGGCGGGCGGTCACGCCCTTTTAGGTGGTTTTATTTTCTGGACGAGTCGCTGATCTCTGTTGGTTCGGCTTCAGCACCATCCGCCTCTGGTCTGTGCTGTCGGGCGAATGCGTGCACACGCTCTCGGGGCACGACTCGTTCGTCTACTCGCTCGCGACCATCCCCGACTCGCTCGGAGGCGGCCTCGTCTCGGGCGGAGAGGATCGCACGGTCCGAGTCTGGCGCGCTGCAGACGGCGAATGCGAGCAGACTATCACGGTTCCAGCCGTTTCGGGTAAGCAGTCCTGGCGGAGCACCGTAACACTATCTCCGAATCCGAAAAAGCTAATGTCTCCGAGGTATCCTCAGTTTGGTGTGTCTCGGTCCTTTCGAACGGTGATATCGCTGCCGGCGCGTCGGATGGACTCGTCCGCTTGTACACGAGGAGCAAGGACCGCATCGCCAGCGAGGCGGACCTGGCAGTGCGTTTACCGGTCCTTGTCACAATCGTCTAGACCTCGAGCTGAAGTTTACTCCCGACAGACGTACGAAGAGCAGGTCGCCAAGACGGCGTTGAACTCGTAAGTGCTCCGCATGCTGAAGCAACTGGTCACTTCTTTGCTCACCGACTTTGTTTGACTTCGGGTGCGCAGCTCGCAAATCGGCGATCTGAAGAAGAGCGACTTGCCGGGAGCGGAGGCGCTGCATACGCCGGGCAAGAAGGAGGGAGACATCAAGCTCGTCAAGACCGATGGCGGAAGTGTGGAGGCTTATCAGGTGTGCAGTCGTTCCAAGATGTCTTCTCCTTCCGGTTCGTTCCGATTCGAACCAGGCTGAAGTGTGGCCATTCGTTCGCTGTGTGCAGTGGTCTACCGGCTCGAGATCGTGGCAAAAGGTCGGCGAGGTCACGGACGCCGTCGGCTCGTCTCGCAAGCAGCTGTACCAAGGTCAGGAGTACGACTACGTCTTTGACGTCGACCTCGGCGGAGGCGCTCCGATCCTCAAGCTCCCTTACAACGCGAACGAGAATTCGTACGCGGCCGCGCAGCGCTTCTTGCACGCCAACGAACTCCCGATGGGCTACATCGACCAGATCGCCGACTTTATCGAGCAGAACGCGGGCGGCGTCAAACTTGGGAGCAGCGGCAATGTCGACCCGTTCACGGGGGCGAGTAGCTATCGCTCTCAACCAAGTGCGCCTACGGGGTCGGCAGGCTCGTCGTCAGGCTTCTCGGGGGATCCGTTCACTGGTGAGGCACCTCTCGAGACTTTCCAATCCGGAAAACCCTGCTGACATACCAACGTACAGGCGGTGGTCGCTCTTCAGCCCCCTCCGCGCCGACACCTCGTATTGGAGGCGTCTTGCCGCATGTGCGTTGAGTCTTGATACCTTTGCGTGGGAGTCGTTTCACCCACTGACCGGTCACGCGCACGACAGCAAACTTTCCTGAGTTTCACGCAGGCGAATCTGCCCGCGCTCCGCAACAAGCTTCAGCAGCTCTCGGACCAACTCGCCGCTTCGCCCGAGACGGCTTCCCTCGCCTTGACCTCGGCAGACTTTGCCGCCCTGGATCGCCTCGTCGCATATCTTCTCGCCGCTCTGGCGAACCCGACGGCCTCGTCTGCTCCTCCCCCCGAAGCCGATACCGCCGTCGTCGACAAGCTGCTCACCACCTGGCCGCCGGCGCAACGGTTCCCGGCCCTCGACCTCGCTCGCCTCTTGTCGCTTTCGGCGCCGACGCCGGGTTCATTCCCGGTCGTCCTGGCCTCGGCAACGGATCCGTCCGAGAGCGAGACCAACTCGATGCTCGCTCTCCGTGCACTTGCGAACGTCTTCCTGCCGATGATTGGAAACGCTACCATGCAGGGTGAAGCCGCCGATGTCGTGGTGTCGCTGCGGAAACGGGGCACGCGTCAAGGGTTGAACAAGAACGGCAAAGTCGCGCTCGCGACCGTCCTGCTCAAGTACGTCCTTTTGATCAAGTTCACTCGAGATTTTTACCCGGCACTGATGATGGACCCGCCGTGCAGCTTCTCGGTCCTCGCGACGCAAAAGAAACTCGACCGGAATGCCGTGGTTGACTTGGCAGAGCTCACCGCAGAGGTCCGCTCTCGCCAGTCGGCTTCCCAGTTTGCGTGAGGTGATTTCTGACATTTCGTCCTGCTCCAGCTGCTCAAAGAGACCGATGGTGAAGTCGTCTATCGAGCGATGATGGCCTTGGGCAACCTCGTACGTTATCACCTCGATCTTGCTGTTTTTACCACGCGCGTTTCTGACTCCGGGTTCATCACAGCTGGTCTCCTTTGACTCGGCCGCGACTTTGTCCGCTTCCGACACTAGTCGATACAAAGCCGCAGCCAAAGAGGCTGCTCTGCGAATCCCGGAACCGAGGCTCAAGTCTCTGGCGGCGGAAGTGGCGTAGGGCTCGATAGGCAAAAATCGCTTACAGCTTTTAGACTACCTCGCAATCAACATGCAGTGTCACCGAGATCTGCCGGGTCAGGTTTGTGATGAGCCTCGAAAGCGCGATGAATATGCAAGGCGAGAGGATACTCACACCGCCATTCGAGCTCCTCTTCACGCCTCAGGTGCTTGCACACTATCCGCTGCAGCTCGCCCGGTAAAAGATCCAAGAAATTCCCGGAGAAGCTCGCGTTCCCGTCTTTCGAGCGCAGCACGAGCCCCTTGACCGGTCGGGCGGCTTCGACGAGAAGGGTCGACTCGCCATGCCTGCTCGACGGCTTAGTCTTGACCTTCAGGTTGATGTCTTCCGGTGAAGGGAACGTGAGGTGTTTGTACCTGTTTGGCATGTGTCAGACTCTCTGCTCATGTAGCTCGAGGTGAAAGAAGCGCACGGTTCGGGCCAGAGCGACAAGCCGGCGAGCGTCGTTTGCGATTCGGGATCGATCAGTCGCGCTCCGACGACGACGGGATTCTTGACGTCTTCGTAATTCGCAGGAATTGAAAACTTGATGAGCTCTGAAGATCCGTTCGCCGCGAGCGTCCGGTCGTATTCCGTACGTGAGAGGCATTCGCCGGTGAGAAGCTTGTACGCCGTGACGACAAGCTGGACTTGGACCGGACGTCGCTTCGATGAGCTGGCAAACAGTTCGATGTAGGTCGTGTCCTCGTACTCTGCCACCGAAGTCCGGTCTGGGTAGGTCCGAGAGGTGAAACGGCGTCCTCCCACTGCGACCGGTGCCAACGCGCGTTTGGCCGCGAAGTACTTCTCGAGTAGGTGCGATCAGCTTCCGATGCGCAATCCAGGTGTACGTCTGTACTCACAGCAGGCTTTGGCCGCTCGAAATAGTCGACGATCGACCAGCTCATGCAAGGCCACTGCGTGGGCACGCTTCGTCACTCGCGGCCGCTGCGAACCCATGATCGGTGGAAATTTGACCCACCACGTCGTTCAGCTGCCAGACTAGGGCGCCAGCACAGCGAGCCCCGGTAACGCCACCGGTGAACTGACGTCGCCACGACGAGTAGGCGCTGGTAATGGCTTCCGCCTGGATGAACTGGGTCGCATAGACAAAGTCTTCCAGCGAGGTGCCGGCACCGATATTGTCGCTGATGTACTTGGCGACGCGGCCTTCCCATCCCGTCGCTGGGTCGTATGCACGTCGACAGTCAATCCCCGACGGTACGACTCCGATTCGGACAGCCTCCAGAAGCTCGCTCACCCTTGTTATGCCGTCCAAACGTCAGAGACTGAGAGAAGCGTTCGGTGTGATCTTTGCCCAGATACTGATACACGGTAGCGATATCCGGGCAGCCTTGCATGCCTGGTGGAGGCAGGCGTAAGAACGAATTCCGCTCGTCCTTTTCGTCGATACTCACCGAACTCGCTCACGAACCGCCCTCCGAGCTTCCCGTAATCTTGATACGGCGCTTGCTGTCCGTGCCTGCCAGCAGAAGATCTTTGGCATCGCATTTGCGGACGACTGTGGGTAACGTACCAAACATCCCAACAGTGCAGATCCCCTTCGGTCTGATCGCGGGTCGACTTTTCGCTCCATGGTGAGCCGGGCCAATAGAAGATGTCACTGTGTTCTTTGACGAGTGCAGGGAAGATCCGCTCGTACAGCTCGCGAGCCGGAAAATTACCCGCCTGCGAAAGAGCTTCGTCGGGTCAGCCTTCTCAAGCCAGTTGGAGCTCGCGGCGGGTGTGACGGACCAGCCAGTCGCCTGCACGAGAGGAGACAGACGCATCAGCTCTTGTGTCTGACAGGAGAGAGAGGAGCGCAGTATGCGGTCGCACCTTCGGTGTCATCCGGATCGTACTGTAGCTTCTCCGCCTCCGCGATCTGGCTGTCACCCGACGCATAGTTCAGCTCTCGCTCTCCCAGAGCGAAACATATGAAAAGAGATAGACATACTAGTCCTCGTTGTTGCCGGCAAAGATGGCGATGCAAGGGTGGCTGCGAAGCCGTTTGACTTGCTCGAGCGCTTCTTCCTCGACATTGCGCCGAAAGTCGTCGAGCTGGGCGGGGTATGCGGCGCATGCAAACATGAAGTCTTGCCAGACGAGGAGACCCAACTCGTCCTGTCCACTTCGCGCTCATAAGCATGCAATTTTGCTGTTTCGAGACCCAGGCAGAAGGAGAACTCACGCAAGTTTCGTAAAAGATGTCCTCTTCGTACACGCCACCACCCCAGACTCGGACCATCGTCTGATTCCCGTCCCGCGCCATCTCCAGCAAGCGTCGGTAGCGCGCCTGCGTACCGTTCGTGAGGAAGGAATCGATCGGGATCCAGTTGCTCCCGCCGAGGAAGAGTGGGGTGTTGTTCAGAAGGAAGACGAAAGTATGGCCGTTTTCGCCGTCTGGAAGTGGCGCCCGAACAAGTTCGATTCGGCGGAAGCCAACTTTGCGTGTCACCGAATCGAGGACCTCCCCGTTCCGCTGTGCGGTGGAGATGGCGTCAAAAGTCAATCCCGCGCATCGCGCGAGGCTCACGGGAGAGGAACAACGTACTTCGTCCACCAAATCCAGCTGTATCTCGTAGAGCGGCTGCCTCCCCTGATCGTGCGTCCACCATAGCTCGACCTCGTCCGAGTCGAAGGTCCACTCCGCTGTTTCAGAGGTGCGGCTGCTCCAGCTCGCCTGACAGACTTTCGCGCCGCCATGCAAGCTCAGCTGAGCCACGACCACGAGATGGGTCGGCGCATCGGACGTCTGCCAGCTGAGCGAAAGTTTCGGAACGAGGTCGGCTGAGACGGTCGCTCGCGGGAAGCTGTTGATCCCGGTCAATGCCAACTGTTGGGTAGTAACACTCCCACGCGGAGTTTAGCACGCACAAATCAACAATCCGGACTTGGTATCGCTCAATGCGAACGGGTCGAAAGGGTCCGGCTGGACATAAGCCGACCGTCAGCCGCGGAATTGTTCTCAATACGACACGACTGGCACACGTACCGGTCATGAGAGTCGGACCCCAGTCCCAGCCATAGTTGTAGCCGGCCTTGCGCACAAAGATACGGCTGGGATCGCCGTTCCAGCACGCCCAGTGCTTGTCGCGACCGAGCGTGGCTTCTTCGAGCTGACGTCCCCTCCGAAATGCGGAAGGGAAGACGATGTACATCAGGTTGTCCTTCGGCTGGGCATGAGCCCCGACGACAACGCTGCAGATTGGTCGAATGATGAGCACTCGGCGTGGTGTTCGGAGCAGAGATAGAGGGGGTTTACCGCCAGCTTCGGAACATGTTGTCGGCGACGAGAACCTTTCTGCCGTTCACTGAACAGTCCGCTCGCGCTCAGCCCAGCTAGCGCTTGAGCATATCCCCAAGGTGCGGCAAGGGCTGGAACGCACAATAGACGGTCGCAAACGTGTCGAGCCCATCGAAGACGAGGTCGAGGTGGTCGTCGTATGTCGAAGGCTCGCGGTTCGACGCTCCGGACTTGTGGTCCTCCAGATCAAATCGACACGAGTAGATCCAACACGCCTCTCCGACCCACTGTACGCTCTGTCCCGGTGCGTCGTCAGCCTGTTTCTCTCGTTCCGAAAGTGGGGCAGCCTCCTCACCTGCTCGTTCAGTCCCTCGGACGGGTCCGGGATGAGCTCGGCGGCGGCGAGTTCGACGTGAATCTGTGAAGGCATCTGTGTGCAGGTGCGCCAGCTGACGGTCGCGAGCAGATCGGCGACGTCGGGTGAAAGCAGCTCCGGAAACGCGTTGTCGTCTGTAGAGAAGGAGTCGGCCAAGGCAGCCGGTGCCTGAGCCCATGACCACAGCGATGGGTCATCGAGCTGCTGCCTGCGCATGTCTCGTCAAGAGCGAAGCCGCCTGAGAGGGTCGTCGTCGGGGACAACCTGACAGCGGATCCGGACGGCGCCTTCTCGGATCCCTCCCTTCGTCACCTTCACCGCTTTGTCCGGCGACAGTAGAGAGCTGAGATGGGGCGCAGAGTGACGGTGACCATCGTCGTGAGTTTCCGCGGCGCTCCCCTACATTTCATCTCGCCGTCATCGACAGGCTGACCTCCTCCTCTCCGCGTTCTCGTGCTCTGGCAGCGTCACGGCGAGACGGATCACAACAAAGCCGGCATCGTACAAGGTCATCTCGACGTCCCGCTGAACGCACAGGGAGTCGCGCAGGCGGCGGTGACCGGTCGGTGGTTTGCCGAGCAAGGGATCCGATTCGATGAGGCGTGGTCGAGCGACCTGAGTCGGGCAAGGGTGGTGCGTGCCCTCTTACAAATCGTGTACTACGCAGCGGAGTCGCACGCTTGTACACCCCAAAGCGCGGTTCCAATCGGAAGCTGCTGCTGACTCGAACGACTTCTTCCACTCGTTCCGTCACCCTCGACATTGGGGAGAAAAAGACGGCAGAACAGATCGTCTCCGCACAAAAGAGTCAGCTAGAGCTCAAGAAGGACCAGAGGATCCGGGAGCGCTTCCTCGGCGCCCTGCAGGTGAGCCTCTGCCCTCGAGTGTTCGAAGCGGATCAGGATTTCTGCTGATCCTTTTCCGTCGGGATGTACAGGGCAGGCGTCGAGGCGACCCCGGAGCAGACCCCAAGACCGTCGAACCGATCAAAGAACTGCGGCAGCGATTATGGAGCTTTTGGGACGAGCGATTCAGTCCCTCGGGACCGTCTCAGGCAGGCTCGGATTCGCCACCGAACGGATCTCGCTCCGGCGCCGAGCAGCAGATGCTGTACGTCTCGCACGGAGCCGCCATCCGCGAGTTCATCACCTCGCTCGTCGAGATGGCCGACCGCAAGGAACGAGACTTTGAGCTCGTGCTGCCTGCGGATGAGGCGGAAATGATCCGGACCGGCAGCAAACGCATAGACAACTGTTCAAGAACAGTGATAGAGATGGAGTGGCTAGACCAAGATACAGGTATGTGCTATTCGCGAGGCTTTCTGCAGTCGATGGCGTGCTGACGAAGCTCCGGTACATGCAGCTCCGGCTCGGTGGCAAGGGCGATTACGCCTGTACGCCGACGATTCGCACTTTATCGACTCGAGCCGCGCCCCAAGCCCGACCGCCAATGCCGACGTGGTGGAGTAGAATACAACCCGTTGCAAGCGTATCGCCTACGAGGGCGGGGTTTCTCCCAACAGCCGCCGCCCGAAGCCCGGGAACAGGTCCGAATCGGCGCAGAGGCGAAAGTGTTTGCAGCGACGACCCGGGTTCCGGAGGGCACGGAATGGAAGCCAGATAGTGTTGCGCATCCCGTGCTCCCATCCATTTGGCCTTAGGCGGTTGACTAGGCGCGAAAATCCGAGGCCGAAGAAATCGAAAAGAGCGGCACAAGGTTGCGCGGAAGGCCGCCGCCGTCACCAGGCAGTGCCTCGGACTTGCCCGCGCTGTCAGCTACGCCAAGACCCCCGATCTCGACTCGGAACACCTGCTACGGCTGACTACAGACAGCGTAGCCCGGCAGCGCTGCACGCGTCGAGCCACCGTCGCCAACGCGGACGCCTTGGTCGGGAATCGCTCTTAGTCTGTCAGCATCTCTCGGCATCGCGTCCTCGCCGCATACGCCACACGGGGCCACACAGTCGGTAGCGGGATCGTTCCAGACGTTCCACCAAGAGCTGCTTCTCGATCGACTGAAAACGCCGGGGCTGCTCTCGTCGTCGTCGCTGTCATCGCCGCCGCCGCCTCATCGCATCTCGGCCGATCAAACACTGGTTCGGAGCGCGCGCACAACCGATAGCAGCGATGGTAGCGACTCCGATCCCGCGCAGAGGTCCGCAGAATGCTTTCACCAAACGACTCGCCAAGATCTCCGACTTTGACCTCACCAAAGTGTTCTCGCGACCGTACCGGAACCCTTATCCTCGCGAGGTCCTCGTCAATGTCCCCGTCCCGGCCGAGGCGTTCACGACGGGGCCCAAAGTCACACTGCCTGGATTCAGCCGCGCGATCAAGAACGACAAGGGAGAAGTCGTCCGCAAGGAACCGCGCGGACTCGGGACCAGGGTCGTCCCGGCTCCCGGCTGGACGTTCGTCTCGAATCAGGTCCTGACGAGCAAGTACAACTTGATCACGTTCATCCCGAGGAATTTGCTCGAGCAGTTCCGCCGAGTCGCCAACATCTTCTTCCTAGGTGCGTCTGCGCGACCCCCGCTTCATTATGTGTGGGCTTGGCACAGTCTACACCGATCGCGCCTCTCACTGACCACTCCTCTCCGTCGCATACAGTCCTCGTCATCCTCCAATTCTTTCCTCGCTTCACTACTGTCAGTCCCGGTCTGTCGGCGCTGCCGCTGATCGTCGTCATCTTCATTACCGCCGTCAAGGATGGCTACGAGGATCTCAAGCGACACCAGTCGGACCGCGCGATCAACAACATCAAGGTCATCGCTCTCCGCGGTACCTTCCACAACGCGAACGTCACCGAAGGCAAGAGCCGCACGTTCGGCCTGCCCAAGTTCATGCGGAGCTGGTTCTCCCGCCGCAAACTCGTCCAAGAAGCGGAGGAGGAGGATGAAGATGGCGAAAATGGAGGCACCCCTAAGCGCAAAGGCTTTTGGGGCAAGCGGACGCTGCGCAAGCCGACCAAAAAGTCGCTCAACAAGCAGTCGTCGGACGAAAAGACTGCGCGCGACCAAGGTCTCTTCGGAGATGAACCGAACGACGATGCAGGTTTCGGCGACTTGGAGGCGCCGCGTATTGCACCTGGCGGAGGGACGCTCCAGGGTGCGCGCGGTCGATCTGGCACCGTTGACACGAAGGGTTCGGCCAAGAGCGGCAGCAAGGGCGGGCGTTCTCGCTCTGGCACGACCTCTGGGGCAGGGTACGAAGCGCCAATGCCGGCGAAGCATCTTCGTCTCGAAGGCGACTACTACGCCGAAGACGCCGAGGACGCGGTTATGGCGCACCGTCCGACCGACACGCCGGGCGAGCCACGAGTCGAGCAACAACCCGGATCGTCCGCGCTGCACCTTCCGATGCCGCACACGCCGCACCTTCTCGGCACGAAGTATGACCGCCCGACATGGATCAAGGAGAACTGGGAGGACCTGCGTGTCGGAGACTTTGTCCGTCTGCACGGAGACGAGAGCGTTCCGGCTGGTGAGCTGACTCTTTTGAGTCGCCGATGAGAAACATCCTCCACTCACTAACACACGCCCCTCGGAATAGACCTGATCATCTGCGCGACCTCTGAGGAAGAGAACATCTGCTACGTCGAGACCAAGAACCTCGACGGCGAGACCAATCTCAAGTCGCGCTCTGCCGTGCCGGAACTCACCCACCTCCGCACCTCGTCGGCGATCGCCAACGATGCCCACTTCGTCATTCGCGCCGAGCCTCCCGACGTCAACATGTTCACCTACAACGCCGCGGTCGAGTTGCACGACGGCCAAGTCGGCAAGGACGGCCGGCCTCTCAAGTGCCCCGTCAACATGAACACGATGCTCCTCCGCGGCACGGTCGTCCGCAACACCGAATGGGTGATTGGCGTCGTCTGCATGACCGGGCAAGACACCAAGATCGTCATGAACTCGGGCAACACGCCTTCGAAGCGCAGCAAGGTCGAACGCCTGATGAACCCGATGGTGTACGCCAGCGACTCACAACTTCCTCTCCCGCCTAGCACCTGACTGACGAGCTCGTACTTGCTCGCAGCTTCCTCAACCTTTTCCTCCTCGCCTTGATGACCGTCATGTGCGCTGTCGTCGACCATTTCCTCGAGAAGGCGCAGTATCCGCAAGGCGCCTACTGGCTCTACGGCGACAACCAGAGCGGCGACAACCCTAGCATCAACGGCTTGATCACTTGGGCAAATGCTTTGATCGCTTTCCAGGTGCGCTCTCCCACTCGTCTTGTTCGCCGCCTTCAAGTTTCTTTCTTCGCTGATGCTCCCTCCCCTCCTCAGAACATCGTTCCCATCTCGCTCTACATCTCGATCGAGTTCACGCGACTCGTGCAGGCGGCGTACATATGGGGCGACGACGACATGAAGGGCAACCACCGGCGAACGACCGCTCGCAGCTGGAATCTGTCCGACGATCTCGGTCAGATCGAGTACATCTTTTCGGACAAGACGGGCACCCTCACGCAGAACGCCATGATCTTCCGTCAATGCTCTATCGCGGGCAAGGTCTACATCGGCGACGAGCAGACGACTGGCAGCGAAGAAACAAACGGCGGTTATCTCCCGGACAAGCCCCTCTCGAGCTCGTCGTCCTCGGGCGCAGAGAGCTCGAATGTCAACTCGCCGACTGATGGCCAGGACGGTCCGAATGGCGAAGACGGCGCCAAGGTCAAGCTCGCCGAGCAGGTCCTCGCCCCCTTCCACGACTCGCAGATCGACGCCGACCTCGCCAAGCGAGACTCGGAGCAGGCCCGCGGTATCTACAACTTCTTCATGAACCTCGCCCTCTGCCACACCGTCCTTACGTCAGAAGAGGACGGCATGATCTCGTACAAAGCGCAATCGCCCGACGAGGCCGCCCTCGTTCAGGCCGCCGCGGACGTGGGCTTCATCTTCCTCGGCCGCGACAAGGACACGCTCCGCGTTCAGACGCCGCACGATGACGACGTCGTCGAGTTCCAGCTCTTGAACGTTCTCGAGTTCACGAGCGCCCGGAAGCGCATGTCTGTCGTGATTCGCAAGGTTTCCGAAGGTCCCGGTCAGGATGACCTCATCCTGCTCACCAAGGGCGCCGACAATGTCATCTTTGAACGACTCGCGCCGAGCAACGACGAGCTCAAGCGGCAAACCGACAAGCACCTCGAAGACTTTGCCAACGAGGGTCTTCGCACGCTTTGCCTCGCCTGGAAGCCGCTCGACGAGGAGGTCTACGAGGACTGGGATCGCCGCTACCACGAGGCGACGACTCTGATCGACCACCGCGAGGAAGAAATCGAGCGCGTTTCGGACGAGCTCGAGCGCGGCCTGAACCTGCTCGGAGCCACCGCCATCGAGGACAAGCTGCAGGACGGTGTTCCCGAGGCCATTGCCGATCTCAAGCGCGCCGGAATCAAGGTAGGTCAAAGAAAGACGCCGTTGGATCCGAGATCTCATTTGCTGACCCGTTCGTCGCCTGCAGATCTGGGTCGCCACGGGCGATAAACTCGAGACCGCCATCGCGATCGCCAAGACGTGCAACCTGCTGTCGCGCGATATGAACGTGATCGTCGTGCGTGGAGGTGCCTACGGCGAGCCCAAGTCGGCTTACAGCCAGCTCAAGACCGCGCTCGAGCGTTTCTTCGATGGCGAAGGTCTCGCCGAGCAGCTCGAGCACCAGCCGCCCGATAGTGGACGGGCGTCGACGTCGTCGCGGCACTCGCTCAGCCGCCGGCGGTCTTTCCAGTCGCTCCGTCGGACCATCAGCAACGTTTCTGGCATGTCCGACATCGTCGGCGAGGACAACGGTCAGCGCTCGGGTGGGTACGGCCTTGTCATTGACGGCGCTTCGCTCAGTCACGCTTTCGGCGAACCGTACACCAAGGACCTCCTGCTCGAGCTCGCCACACGTTGCCGTGCCGTCGTCTGCTGCCGCACTTCGCCCTTGCAAAAGGCGCTCATCGTGCGTCTCGTCAAAGACGGCCTCGGGTCGATGTGCCTCGCCATCGGCGACGGCGCGAACGACGTCTCGATGATCCAGGCGGCCGACATCGGCGTCGGCGTGGCCGGAGAAGAAGGTCTTCAAGCCGTCAACTCGTCGGATTACGCGATGGGCCAATTCCGCTTCCTCAAACGGCTTCTCCTCGTGCACGGCTCGTGGTCTTACCTCCGGAACTCGAACATGATCGTCAACTTCTTCTACAAGGAAATCATCGGTGTCGGCGTCCTCTTCTGGTTCCAGTTCTACTGCGGCTACTCGGCCACCACCGTCTACGAATACACCTACCTGCTCTTCTGGAACGTCTTCTGGACGCTCGGTATGTGTCCAAAGTGTCTTCTTTCGCTGAATCACCCGAGACTGACCAATGAGTTGACGGCCTCCAGTTCCGGTGATTTTCATCGGCATCTTCGACCGCCACATCGGCGAGCGAGTGCTCATGGCGGTTCCGGAGCTCTACGAGACGGGCCGTCTCGGGAAGCGCTTCGGCCTCATCCGGTTCTGTATCTACATGTTTGACGGGATTTATCAGGTGCGCAGCAAGAACGATCGAGACTCCTCGGGCGGCTCGAGTGCTGATCTCGAATCACCTCACCTCGCGCGCAGTCGGTCGTCGTCTACTTTTTCATCTTGTACGCTTACGACACTACTGCGGCCCGCGAGGACGGCTACGATATCAACATGTACGAGTTCTCGACCGTCATGGCCGTCGCGGCCGTCTTGGCAGCCAACTTTTACAACGGCCTCAACACGTACGCGTGGAATTGGTGGGTGCTCGGCGGTGTCCTCATCGGCCCCGTCCTCATCCTCTGCTACTCCGCCGTGTACGCCGCCTTCAAGCCGTCGTTGATCTGGACCTACGTCTGGGGCAACAACGACTTCCTGTGGCCTTCGGCATACTGGTGGCTCGGCTTGCTCTTCACCATCATCCTCTGCCTCGCCCCGCGTTACCTCTACCGCTTCGTCAAGGAGTCGTATTTCCCCGACGACGTCGACATCCTGCGCGCCATCGAAAAGTACGACCCGGATCACGACTGGTTGCACGACCCGAACATGCCTCAGCCAGTCGCGGAGCAAGGCCAGTTCGAGCCCGCCGCGGCGCCGACTCCCGACTCGGCATCGGCGTCTTCCCCGATCATTACACGGACCGCGAACGACCCGGGAGCGTTCCCGCTCGCCAGGGTCCGCACCGACCAGTCGTTCACGCACGACCTGAGCACCGGCCGATCCCGCGTCGGCACCGGCAGCCGGTACGCCTTTGACGAGGGCGTCCAGCTCGATGTGACGCGGTACACTTCCCGCGGCAGCGAGCGGTCCCAGCCGTCGCGGACCCGCTCACGCGTGGGCCGTACTCTGAACCCGTTCGCGCGCTCGCCTGAGAAGAAGCGGGAACGCGGAGGTTCGATCACTTCGCGCCTGGTGCCGAGTCGCTTGCGGCCGAGCAATGCGCGCGGCGCGAACGATACCATCGACGAAGGCGCGGCGCCGTCCGCCGCGGAACCGACGACGCGGGAGGAGCCTCTGACGGCTGCGTCGATCGTGCCACCCCTCGTCGGCACGGACGGTCATCGCGCGCCGTCGGACCCCTCTGTCGAGACCGATAGTGTACGCAAGGCGGTATGACCTGCCTCTAGAGCTGGCTTGGCGAGCCGTTCCGACCCTTTCCTTGTTCCATCTACTTCCCTTTCCTCCTCCGCCATAATTGCCCACGCTCCCCTCTCTTACATATTCAGCAGTCTAGAAGTGACCTCGCACTGTGCAACTAGCAGACTCTCCTTGTTGCTTTCGTTCTTCTCTCTCCTCTGCGGGCGGCTTTGCGGCCCCTGACTGCTCGTCAGGATTGCGCCAATCACTCCAGGGATCCTACGGCAAGAATTTCAGAGCTCCATATATGACCCTACAACACCACAACAAAAGAAGGAGTCAAAAGAGAAGAAGGGGAAAGGGGACAGAAAGATCAATACAACGATCTCAGGGGTGGAGGATGGAAATCAGTCGATCGACATGCGCGTCTCTGTCCGGTTCGCTTTCGAGCCGCCGCCGCTGCTCGTCCCGTGGCGCGATGGCATTCCCGGGCGTGTCGGCTTCTCGGCGTCGTCGGCGGCGTCGTCGGCGTCAATGTGCGTCCTTCGTCGTCGAAACGGCAGCATCGGACTCGAACCACTAAAGTCGTAACCAGGGACTAAACGCGGGGGAAAGGGTGAGCAAGAGGCCTCGAGACTGTGCGGAGGGTGGACCTATGCAGGACGTACTGCGATCTCGTAAGCCCTTGTCAAAGTTGCGCATGCACACGCCCATCATGCAGAAAGTTGCAGCGAGCATGATGATGCAAATGACACTGTGCGCTTGAACGATGGTTAGCGCCTGTGCTCGTATGGAAGCAAAATTCCGTCAAAGGCCGGAGCGTGAGCGAGGCCGACTCACGCAAAGATGGTCAAAGTGGCTCTGACGGCTGAGTAGCGCGATCGCTCGCTAAAGATGCGCGAGATCTTGTAGATGAAGTAGGCGATACCGAGGACTTGTATCACCCAGGAGCAGTAGACGCCCGGGCGGGATTCGATCCGGACAATGACCTGCGGCCGGACGGCGGTGGTCAGCTGGTAGGAAAACGAAAAACGGGGGACGATGGACAAAAAGCCTTCTCTGACCTACCGCGAAGAGGACCAAGGCGACGAGCGAGACGGGCAGAGCGATGATGGTCAAAACTGAGGATATAAGAAAACAACGTCAACACTCGGGGCAAAAGAACACTAGCAGATGTGAGAGAGAGAGACTCACCGAATTCGGCCGTCGGAGTTCCCGTCACGAGGATAAGGAACTGGATCGAGAACCCGATGAGGAAAAAGGCGTCGAACTTGAGGAGGCAGACCATGATTTGGTAGCGCGTGTACATCCTCCTGAGTTGCAGGTCGGCACCAATCTTGCGGAAGCTGTCCCAGCCGAATTCTTTGAACCTGGTCGGGCGTTATGACGAGATCTCAAATCAAGTCAGCATCATAGGGAAATTTGGGAACTGCAACGAGATTGTCGTCCCACGTACAGGGGCCAGAGCATGCCGGTCATGGCGACGGACGCGACGGCGACGACGGCGACGATGACGATCGCGTACGCGTGGGTCAAGTCGTGCACGTGGTCGGTATCGGCGTTGGTACCGTCGAGGGCGCGACCGAGTTGACCGGGCAGGACGGACGAGTAGACGAGCATGAGGAACTGGAAGCAGCACAGGACCGAGAGGGTCATGATATTCTTGGCGCGGCAGGCGTCGAGAGTAATGCCGATCTCGAACAAGACGGCGAGGATAAACAAAGAGACATCTTCAGGTTGTCTCTCAGGGTCAGTATATCCGAATATACTTTTCGTGATGCGCAGAGAGGCAGCGACGGACAGGTTGCGACGGTTTCTAGTTTCGGGTCGTTGGCGATAAAGTCGGTGGTCGAGAGGTCGCCAGTGTTTAACCGGATGGTGCCGTAGACGAGGGCGATCATGGTGAGCACGACGACCGCTTCGACGCCGATGATGGCAAAGAAGGCGAGCTGCGCGGAGGTTTCCAACGTTCAGCTGATGCTTTGGCCAACGAGTCGAGAGAGAAGCGCGCGGACCTGGTTCCTCGTGCGGTACGTTTCTGTGAGCGACCGCCAGTCTATTCGAGTCCCGTTCCGCTTCGATAGGCGCTGTTTGCGATCAGCTGGTTTCGCGAGTGGTGCTGCTGCGATGGGAGCGTGCACCGCCGCCTCTTTCCAAGCGGTGGGTGCGTACGGCGGAGTGTAGCCGTCCTGGCTGAGTTGTGGGCTCGAGTTGGCCGAGTAGGTAGCATACCCTGGATCCAAGTAGCCGTATTGGTGCAAGTGATCATGTGGTAAAGGTGAGAAGGTCGCGGTGATGGGCGGAGTCGCGAACGGCGAGGCGGCCGTACTCGGGGGCGAGGCAAGCGATCTCGGCGGGTAGCTTGAATATCGCTCGTCCCTGTCCATCTCCCAGTCGAACTCGAGGCAGTGTCTACGGTTTTGCCCGATGTGAGTGTTTTCGCGGAGAAGTTTCCTCACATGTCACGCGGAAGCAGAAAGTGTTTGGCTCGGACGAAGCCTCCCCTGAGCCTACGGCCCCGACGCCGACCCTGACGCCGACGCGAGACCCAGCCTGCGCTCCTCGGCCGACTCGGAGTCGTTGCAGCCAAAGTGACTGAACGAGGCGAGCCAGCCATGTCCAATCTCGAAGCGAACCTGCGCAAACGTCTGCCAAAGTCGAGCAAAGACTTGAAACCCAACGCGAGTCTCCTCTCTTCTCCGCCTTGCTCGAGTGGTGCCGCACATCACATCATCCGTGCAGGGACACGCTGTGAACTGACTCGGATCGGGACACCACTTGCAGCGCACACATGCCTTTCACGCAGTCATCATGGTCCTGTACGTTCACCGCCCGAGCCTCGCACGCTCCCTCGGTCCAAGAGACGCGACTGACGCAACCTTCCTCTCGCAGCGGCTGGATCGCTCCGCCCGTCGCTGTACTCGTCCGCTTCGGTGTCGGATGGGACCTGTGAGTTCGGCACCGGTCAGCATGGCCGTCGAGACGGCGCCGAGAACTGACGGCCAACCTCGTCCAGCTTCCTCAATATCATCCTCACCATCTGTGGGTACATCCCCGGCCATGCCCACAAGTACGCTTATTTTCTCTCACCCTTCCAGCGCTCTCAGTGCTGACCTCGCACCCTCACAGTTTCGTACGTGGTCTGCCCGAGAAACAAACGCCCGCAACCCTAAACTCTGACTCGCCGCACGCGCGCCTCCCGCTCGCAGTACATCCAAAACGTCCGCAACAACAAGACGCACAATCGTACTCCGAAATGGGCCATCCGCGCCGGTCTGGTCAAGATGAAGGACCCGCGCGCTGGACGTCACCAGTGGGCGAACCGTTACGACGGTCAGTCTCTCCTCCTGCTTGTTCCGAGTCCACGTGCGCTCGCTTTCTGCAGTGGTCGCTGACCGAGTTTCCGCCGCTTTCAGAGCGTATCGGTGGAGGAGACGACGACTCGATCCGGTCCCAGACTTGGGACGGCCGCGGCCCGGAACCGCAACGCAAAAAGCCTCTTGGCGGCAGCCGCCGGCCTCAACGGCACACCCTCGCACCGTGGGACGACTATGTCGACGAGGACGAAGTCGAAGGCGGTAGTGCCGACGACAACGGCTTGTACCGCACCGAGAGTCGTCGGTTCCGAGACAACAACGACGACCTGCTCGGACGGGACAATGACAGTCCCTCGGCAGGGCGTCGCACCGAACCCGAATTCGACCCACTCACGAACGAGCAGTTCTACCCCGCTCCGCAAGTCGCTCCAATCCGCCCGACCGCGACCGGCGGCAGCAAGAAAAAGTTTGGGAGCGGATTGTTCAAGCACCGGTCCCGGTACGCGGAGCAACCGTTCGACACGACCGACGCGGTCAGTAGTCGGACGCGGGGCAGCGATGCCGACGGGTACCAGGACGAGTTTGAGCGCGAGATCAACGAGGAAGCGGTGGCGCATCACCGGACTGGGAATGGCAATGGCACGGCAGCTGGGGGTGGTCGGTTCGACACGTTCGAGGCAGAAGGACCGGAAGACGCGTGGGCTGCGCCAGTCCCGGCGGCGGCGGCTCCGGCAGTGAGCGACGAGTACAAGTACGGGAATGGGTACGCTGCTGCGCAGCCGGTGCGGCCGCAGAGGACGGGCCGCGCAGAAGAGACTGACGGCGACTGTGAGTTCTCTCTCTTCCCTCGCCTTGCTTGCGAGTCGGCTTCGGTGTTGAGTACCACCTCTCCTGACCACCTTGGCGTGCGCTTCCGCAGTGTTTAATCACACTTTCTAAGCTGTCCATCTTCAGCTCCTCCTTCCGTTCTCTCCTGGCGAGACGCTCCGCCCTAGTGAACGCCCTCCCTCCCTTCCTCCCAGCTTACCTTAATCCTAACGAACCCTCATATGTCTCCCGAGTCATCTGGTGTGCAGCTATAGCTATTGTAGTCCCTGTTCTAGAATCGCCGAGTGTATTACTTCTAACAGCTCATGTCACTTCAGAGCCGGAGAGTCTGGGTCCCGCTCGGTCTTGCTTCCGGTCTATGGAGATGGCATGTCTACGCACTAAGCAAGCATGGCACCTGGAAGGAGCGCTTTGTACGTAGTTTGAAGAGAGGCCCGGAGTTTACGGCTCTCTGCGACTCCGCGTGGTGCGAAGAGCGGGCGCGCGCGCGCTTGCGCACGTTCCTCTCTCTCTCCCTCTCGCCTCCTTGCCCCGCCCCAACGCATGCTCTCACAGCCCTTCAAGGTCTCAGCCAAGACTCACGATGCCTACTTTAGTCGCTAAGGTTACGATCGACTCCCTTTCGCTACGCCAGGCCGTTGGCAGCATGCTGAATCAGCTGATTCCGTCGCCGGTTGAATCAAGTTCTCCCCGGCCCCTTGCAATTGCTGCGGCGTTCCGCCAAGACTCCTGGTCGCGTATCTTCACCTCTTTCGATCCGTGACCCGCACGTGCCATATGCATGCGACGAATCAGAGTGCTTCACCCGCTCCGGCGTGCGTGCACGAGCGACCGGAACGATAGATCCGCTGTGCCCTCGTGTTTTGCGAGGAGGCGGACCGCGGGCATCCGGCGTGCGACGAGACATCCCCTGCTTCGCGCTTTTGCTCCTTTGCTCCCTGTATCATTCCGACAAACGAATATCCATAAAATGGCCCCTCGCTCTCGCAAGGCCACCGCGGCCCGCCGTGCGGTCCTTGCCGCCGCTCTCCTCGCGACTACCGCTTCCGCTCAAACGTTCCGCCGCACCGCCGCTTGCCCGACCCTCGGCTGCATCTTCCCCCCGTCCGAGTCGTCCTTCATCGCCGGTCAGGTCTTTGACATCCGCCTCGAGGCGCAGGCTCCCGCGAATGGATCGATGCCGTTTAACAACGGCGTGGTCGTCGGCGAGCCGGAACTCTGGATCGGCTGCAAGAACAAGGAGTTGCAGAAGATCACCGACTTTTTCAAGATCGACGACGTCAAGTCTGACGCGTACAACTTTACGTACTACGAGGTGCGCCGTCTCTGCCTTCCCCTCCTTTCTTCCCACCTTTGTTTCCTCCCTGCTTCCCTCCTGCTGTCGGACGATGTCTTCGCATCATGGATCATGCTCCCGCCACTACCTCTATAGTCATCTCAGCTGCGCCGTCGGCTCGAATCGAGAGTGCCAAGTTCCAATCGTCTGACGGTTTGACTTCCCGGCCCCCAGGACCTTTTCGCCGAGGACGCGAAGACTCCGACCCTTGTGAACGTCAAGGCCAAGTCGTACCGTCACGTTGCGCTCTACGAGCCCGGCGAGTGGACGGCCGTCCTCAAGTACAACGGCGGCTCGCAAACCGTTGCAAAATGGACCGTTCTGCCGCTTTCGAAGAAGCGTCTCGCCAAGAACGTAATTCTCTTTGTCGGCGACGGCATGGCGCCGGCCATGGTCACGGCTGCTCGTCTGCTCGGGCACAAGACGGTCAACGGGCAGTACCAGACCAAGTTGATGCTCGACTCGCCCGAGAGCTTCGGCATGCAGGTGCGCTCTCCCCCTTCGTGGCTCGATGTGAGAGGTCGAGCACTGACGCCGCAACATGATCACAACGCAGATGACCCACAGTCTCGGTAAGTGGACGAAAGGGAGACGACCGGCATCGGTACCTCGGCGGGCGGCTGCATACTGACCGACGCCACACATGCGCAGACTCGTTCATCACCGACTCGGCCAACTCGGCGACTGCCCTCATGGCCGGTCACAAGTCGACCGTCAACGCCCTCAACTCGTACACCGACTCGACCGGCAGCGCCTTCGGCAACGCGAAGTTCGAGACCGTCTTTGAGATGGCTCGTCGCATCTACAACTCGAAGATCGGAATCGTCTCGACCGCCTACCTCGCCGACGCTACCCCGGCAGCGGTCGTCACCCACACGTCGCAGCGTAGTCAGTACGCCTACATTATCGGACAATTCCTGAACGGTCTCACTTCCGAGTTCCCGTGGACTCGCTGGGACGGACCGGATGTTCGTAAGTCTTGCCATCGGAGACATATTCGTCTGCAACAGACCCAATTCAATGCGCAAGGCTGACGTCTCATTGCGTTCCGCAGTCTTCGGCGGCGGCGGGAGCGACTTTATCCCGAACTCGAAGAACAACAAGACCTCCTTCATTGACGGCTTCGTCGACAAGGGTTACCAGTTCGCGACTACCAACGCTTCCCTCGAGCAGCTTGACGACAACAAGCGCGCGCTCGGACTCTTCGCCGCCTCGAACCTGCCGACTTGGCTCGACCGCCATGTTTTCACCGACAACCTCAAGACGTTTGGCGCCTGGAATGCGACTGCCAAGAACTTCACCGGACCCGTCGTCGACACTCCGGGACTCAAAGAAATGACCATCAAGGCCATCAACATCCTCCAGAAGCGCGCAAGCGCAGACAAGTCGAATTTCCTCCTGATGAGCGAGGCGGCTTCGATTGATAAGGCCATGCATATTGGGGACTATCAAAGTACGCCTCACATCATCCTGGGGCGTATAGGGGGCTATACGAGCGTTCTGGGGGCCTTCAGAGGTCTATACGCAGTGTTTAACGCCCTTTTCCCCGTCGCAGGAGCTCTCGCCGACCTTCTCGAGCTCGACGACACCGTAAAGGCCACCATTGCTCATCTTGAGGAGGTAAGTCAGCCAGAATGTACTGTAGCGTAAGCCCGCGGCTTATTCCGAACCCCTCCGCAGCTCGGCATCCGCGACGAGACCCTCGTCGTTGTCACTGCCGATCACGGTCACGGGTCAGCTTCTTTGCAATCTTTTCCCTCCCTGCACTCGCGCATCACAGACAGCACGTACCTCTTTCACTGACGCAAGTCCGCTCTCAGGTTCGACGTCTTCGGATCCGCCGATGTCGACTACCTCCGCGCCCAGTCGAGCAACGACAAGAAGCGCGACGCTGTCGGTACCTGTAAGTTGTCTGCCGGTGTCTTGGAGGTCCGACCACGTGGACATGAACGGAGGCTGATCGTGGCGCTTGTACAGACGTCAACTCTGGTCTTTCTGCCTACCAGGTTCCGGCCGGCGTAAACCCGCAGAACCAGACCTCGTTCAGCAGTCCGTGGGGCGAAGGTTTCCCGGTGGAGTGGACGCCTCGGTACCAGATTGCGGCCGGTTTCGCTGCCATGGTTGACCAGTACGAGGACTACCACACGCGCAACTCGTCGCGCGAGCAGACGGTTCTCAATACGACCACCCGCCGCTACCAGGGCAACATCGAGGACGCTCCGAAGGGATTCTTCATCTCAGGCAACCTCCCCACCACCTCGGAGCAAGGAGTTCACTCTCTCGTCGACGTCGGAGTCTACTCGTGGGGTCCGGGCTCGGAGCTTTTCGCCGGCATGCAGGACTCGACGAACATCGCCCAGAAGATTGCTCACGCTCTTGCGCTCGGATGCGACAAGAACAAGACCATGAGCGTGACTCGTCGCGCTATCGACTTTTAGACGCCCTCTCTCGAGCATATACCCTCCAAAAAGGATCTTTCGGTAGATTTTGAGCGTTCCCTTTTCCCGGACCCAGTTGTTTGTTCATCCCTTTCGTCTTTGTCATGGAAGTCTCCAAGCAGTGCCTATTCCATCATCTCAGTCGATGCCCTGTACATAACGGCAAGCCACTGTCTAGCCCGTTCGGTCCGCATTCGAATCTACGTCGAGAATCCCGAGCTCAGACGGTGATTGGATTTGAGCCTCGCCAGCAGCTCTACCCGACTGGCTATCATAGACAGAAGCTGATATCCGCTAGCTACTTACGAGATATAGCGCAGTGGCAGGGTACCCTGCGGCTTTCGAAGTCGAGGAGGTTGCAGCGCCACCCAAGCTGCGCGCTGCCGTCGGCAGTCGGTCCGATTGATCGGCTCGCCATCCGCGGCTCCTCCTTCGTGCAGTCGAGGCTGCGAGCGTCCTTCCACTGTCCACAGGCGGAACTGGCGCTGAGCGACCGAGACGACCTTAGACACTAGAACAATGACCGCTTCAGCTCGACCGCAGGAGAGCACCTACCTGTCGGAGAGCTCACCACCGCGAGCCGCTTCGCTCAACCTCGTCGATACGGAGGATTACCTCGAGCGCATCCACCTCGACAAGCAGGTCGCAAGCGAACCGCCCTCGTACGAATTGCTGTCCAAGCTCTCGGTTGCGCATCACTTGGCCGTCCCATTCGATACGAGCGCGTTGCATGTTCCGCTCGAGGCATGGGCGGAACGAGACGAACGGAGACTCGGAGTCAAGGAGGGACCAGGCGTCGAGCTGGGCAAGGCCAACTTTGATCGTATCGTCAAGAGGAGGCATGGCGGGTTCTGCTACTCGCAGAATCCGCTCTTTGCGTCGCTCCTCCGAGGTGCGTAACAAAGGCGACGGATTTCTGTTTCGACTTCTCTCGGAGCATGCTGACCTCGCATTGCTTTCGTAACAGGCTTCGGATTCCGGGTCAGCGAGGTCCCGGCACGCGTGTTCATGAACCGCGGAAAAGACCCGAAAGAAGCGGGCTATGCCTGGAGCTGTGTGAGTCAGATCCGAGATACCGCAGAAGCAGTTCTGACGGAACAGGTTGCCCACAGAACACCCATGTCGCGCTGATCGTCGACTGGAAAGACTCGAACGGAAGGTATTTGGTCGATGTTGGCTTCGGTGGCGGCGGTCCTCCCTATCCGATTCCGCTCAAAGACGGCGAAACGGCAGCTTCCATCTCGAAGAGCGAGTCGTTCCTCCTCCGCGAGGAGCAGATGCCAGTGGACAAAGGCCACCCAATCATTCACGATCCGCCAGCCGGCTGGACCCTCTATCGACGGATCGTTCCGGCCGGCGCCATCATCGAGCACCATTCCGACGCCGAGTCGGTGCCAGACTCGTACTGGACGCCATGCATTCATTTCTCTCTCGCGACGATGACCCCCGAGGACACCATGATGGGCAATCACTTCAACTGCACACACGACCGCGCGGGCTTCACCGGTGTCTTCGTCGTGTCGCGCTTGCTCAAGAACGGCGGACGGCAAACCCTGTGCCGAGGCATTCCCGCCATCGATGCCGGAGCGCCCGAAGACGGCTCGGCTTACGCAAAACTCTACTCCAAGGACAGCATCAAGGGAGAGGAATACGGCATAGAATGGATCCCGTACAATGTCAAGGCGATAGGAGAGGTCCTCGTAGACAAGTTTGGCTTTACACTTTAGAAGCGCTCTCGCGCGCCTACATTAGGCTGATGTAGAAAGACAACATACGATATTTCAAGCAACAAAGCAGAGCTACTACGACAGGATGGAAAAAAAAGCTGGGACCCTCAAGCATAATCGTCTCTCGTTCAGCTGGTGCGTCTCCGGCATTGCACCGCAGCCTCGCGATCAGACTTCGACTTCGGTCGCTTCGCTGCACTTCTGCCTCTTGCGGGGTGGGAGTTGACCCGAAGAGTCTTCGCCGGCTGCTGTGTTGGGATCAAGCTCGGCCATGAACGGCCTCTTGTTTGAGGCGGCGCCGGATGACGACGGGAGCGGTTCCTGAGCGCGAAAGAGGAGTCTTGTCAGATTCTGCGTTTCTGATACACGGGACTCAGGCGATTAAAGGAAATACCTTGTCGGCAGACGGATGACGCGCAGCACCGAGAGCGGCGGTCCGAGCAGGCAGAGCGGTCGAGGCACGAGAGACAGCCGGAGAAGCTTGGCGAGATTCTTCGTCGATGATCGTGTCTGGCTGCGAGCCCTCACGAGGGGTTTCCGGGGCGAGCTCTTTCCTGGAGCCTTGAGCAGGTGCCGCGCCGTGCGCCGAGGTAGAAGCAAAAGCAGGCTCGTCATTCTGTTTCAAGTCTGGTTAGTCACGAATCGACAGGCTTGACGAGAAAAGAGAAGTTAGAGGGCGTGCCATGACCACATCCTCTTTTTCAGCTTCAGCGGTGGTGCCCCCGAGGAGCGAAAGGATGGCGAGCTCGGCGCCCTGGCCAGGCGTGAAGTACTCTTGCTTCTTGCGCTTGACCTGCTTGCTTGTCCTGTTCGGGGAGGGCTGTGAGCAGGGATGCAGTGCAAGCGCTCTCGAATCGGAGGAGGTGACGGACTTGTTGACGACTTGCGGAGCAGCCTTGAGCGATCCAATCTGCGAACCGACTTTTCCTTTTCCCTTCCTGGAGGCGCCTTGCTCAATGATGAAGGATTCGGCTTTGAGCCGTTTGAGTACCTGACCGGCCGTAGGATTGTCGACGGCTATAGGATCTGCAATCAGCCGGAGCGGGAGTATAGAAGCGCGGGAGGAGAGAAACGAACCGAGGTATTTTCCGAGATCCTTGGTGCTCATGACTCCACCGTGCCAGACAGCGTCGATGGCTGCAGTTCGAGAGCGATCAGCCTGAGAAAACGAAACTGCATTCGAAGGCGGGCAAGACGCACCGCGCCGGAACAGGGTCAAACTGCGGAGCTCGGCAAGGGCGTGCGTAATTTCCGCCTCCTTCTCCGGCTGCAGGCTCGCTTCGGCCAGGCCTTTTTCAGCTCGACAGTGGTAGCAGACAAAGACGTCAGGGATAGAGCTGTCGCGGGCGTCTTCGAAACCGCAGCAGATGGCGTGCTTCCAGACTTCGCAGGCTGTTCGGAGGGTTTGAATCGTCAGAACCAGACGTCGCTCGGGCAATTCGGAGCGTCGAACGCACTCGAGCAGCAGATCATCGCGCCATCGTCCTCCTTGTCGCCTGCAAGACCGTTTCGTCAGCCGCTTTTACTCAACGTGCCGGATGCGCGGAGGAGGACCGAGAACGCACCGCATTCGCAAGCATCCGCGGTGAAGCTCGTCCGCGCACGAGTGCTGCGCCGCGTCGGAGCAGCCTTCTTCCCCGCAGGCTCTTTGATAGTACCGCCCTTCTTGCGCGCCGCGATGGAAGCGGTGTCTTCGATCGTGTCTGGCTCGGCAAGCGAATCAAGCGGCGTCTCCCTGAGGTTCGTCTCCTTGGGGTTCAGGGCGGCTTTCGCTGAGAGCTGCGAGTCTGCAGTGATGAGGACCGCGTTAGCCGGCTGGAGCTAGTGACTCGGGCAAATGAAGGGAACGGAAAACCTCACAATCGAACAGCTGCGTCTCCGGTTGAACCGCCTGCGCCGGCTCGACGGCCTTTCCCTTTCCCTTGAAGGCCAGCTGGAGACCACTGCCGGACGCGTGTGCACTAGCCTCGTTCCGCGCTTGCTCCTCATGAGCTTCGACGACCTGCGTTTGGAACGACTTGACGCGCGAAACGACCGGCTCGATCTGAGTTGCCGGCAAGCTGTTGGTCGGCGGACGCTTCTCGGTCGCCGCGATCTGTCACGCAGAACAAGACCGAAAGGTTCAGTACATGCGCTGATCCCGACACGGAAGGCGATGCAGTAGGAGAAGACGCACCGCACGCCGCAGCGCTTCGTTGTCCGACATGTGCGAGTCGACAATCGTCTCTTCCATCCTCCCCTGCGGTTCAAACACCGCTTCCGGATTCGGCAAGATGCCCGCGCGCTTCTTGAGCTGGATCATCTCTTCGTCTTCGCCCTCCATGATCGTTTCCATCGGGAGGAAACGACCCGACAAGTCTCTGACTCCGACCGGCGTCGCCTCGACCACTTTGGCATCCTCGTCGGTGACGGTTTGGACGAGGGCTTCGGCGTCCCAGACGACGGGACGGGTCTCGGCGTCACGCTTGTTGCGAGCGAGGGCTTCGTCGGGGGAGACGTTCTCATCGTACGCGACGTCGAGGATGTGAGCGATCGAGACCGTATGCAGCGCCACGCTGGAATGTTGCGAGGAGCGCACGCAGGTACCGAGAGTCAGGAGAGTGCGCTCTCAGGCGACTGGCCAAGAAAGCAGACGCGCACCCGTGGTAGCCCGTCGACACGCTTCCGAGAGTTCCAAAGTCCGGCGCATCCTGCATCGACGGCGTCGTGACGCTGTAGCCCGGCGCATTGAACGGAACGGGGCTGAAGTACGGTGGTTCGTAATCTGCCGGCGTGTCGTCCGTGTAGAACAGCCGGACGTTGATGTAGCGCCGACGCGGCAATTCGTCCAGGACCTGCGTGTTTGTGATGAGGCTAGAAGGATTGGTCCGTCAGTGCTTAGCAGCTCACAATCGAGACGCGAAGCTCCGGTGTGAGCTACACCCGAGGCGGTGCGGAATACGAGCAAGCGAGACGAACTTTTTGATCAACTGCTGGACTTGACGCTTGATGTCACTCATCTTGCGCGGTTTGTTGCGGGGCAGCAGGTCGCTCCCCATCGACGAGAGATCCATACCGCTCAGCTGATCTGCGACTTGGATGTCCGGGTGCTGAATGCAGGCACGGAACGCGCTCAAGTCAGCGAAGAGAAGAAACCGCCTCGGGAGGTCACCGTGCCGCGCATGTCGAAAGTTGGCTGTCGAGGCTCACCTTGTTGCCTTCCGCATCCGTCTCGTACGTGAAAGTGAATGTGTAGCTTTCGACGATGTTTGTCGGTTCGTCGGGGTCGAGGTAGATCACGAAGACTGTTCAATGGCGTCGCAAACCATTCAGTCTCGCAGCATGCTGGCGTGACGGCACGCTCCCGCGGGCTCACCGAGTTTGTGCAGATACCCTTTCTCGATTGCTTCAGCAGCTCCGACCTCCTGCCGAGTCAGACCGAGGACGCGCGCGCGCGCACATGAGCTCGAATATCACTCGTTTTGGTAGAAAAGCACAAGACTCGACGCACGAGGTAGTCGATTAACTTGTTCGTCTCTGGCGAGCTCCCCCTCTTGAGTTTCTTGACTCTGACCGAGGTGTACTCGTCCTGCGGAGGTTTCTTGCCTTGCTCCTTCTGCAGTTGCGTGTCGGACAGGAGATCGGGCGGGCGACGCGCGACGAGTTTGCAGTCGGTGAACGACTCTTCCGGGAGCAGGCCACTGGTGCAGAGGATCGTCAGGATCACCCTGTCAGCCTACGGAGCGCAACGGTTTCTTCGACGAGCAGACTCACCGCAAGTAAGCGATGCAGCCGATGCCGGTCTCGAGCAGCTCCTGCGCGAGCGGTCGCGCCAGTCAGCGCTCGGCCAGCTTGCGCGCATGTTCACGGGACCATTCTAGCCTACCTTGACCTGCTGCAGGCTCGACTGCAGCGTCACGACGCGGTCCTGAACGCCTTGGATGGTGGGGCGCATGCGCTGTCCACGACGGCGACGACACCGTGAGCAGGCCATCAAAGGCGGCGAGGTCGCGTACACAGGGGCCAAGACCCTTACCTGTGCCATCCTGACTGCGTTTGAGCCCGCAGGCGCTTGTACAGAGTCTGCAAGTGAGAAGACAACTTTGAAAAGTTGACATTCCAATCCTCGAAGGACGCAGGCGACCTTGTTCTCGCTCCTCACCCTCACGCGCAAAGTCCATACGGACAGTCACAAGTCGCATTTCATACGAAAAAAGAGTCATGACCAAGGGACGGAAACCTGGATTTTACGCCGGTGAGCTCCCCGCGACGTGCTCAACTCCCTCGGAACCCAGTCCTCACCCTCTCGCTTCACCTACGCGCAACAGTCCGCGTCGGCCGCTGGCCAGGCGTCTACACTACCTGGGACGAGTGCGCGGCCCAAGTTAACGGCTGGCCCGGCGCGGTGCACAAGAAGTTCGCGACGGAAGCGGAGGCGTGGGCGTTCGTCGGCGGCAGCAGCGCGACCGGACAAGGCTCGCTAGCCAGCACATCGTCGAACAGTCAGGGGAAAAAGTGAAGAGGCCACGGGACGGTTGATAATTGAGGTGCGTGCAAGACTTTCAGCGATCTCGGTGAGTAAAATCTGTCAAACCAACTCGCTCCACCTCCCCTTGCCAGGTCCGGGGGCGCCTCGTGCAACGACGGTTAATTCAGCTTGAAGCGGTTTGAGTACTTGACCGTGCGTCACACTGTCGACAGCTGCGTGGACATCAAGTTAGCGCGAGTAGTCAGTCCCAGACCGGAAGCGCAAGGAGAAGAGAACGAACCGAGAGGTACAGTCCGTAGTACCCATCACCTCCCATGCCGGACGGCGTCAACGGCTACAGGATGAACGCGATGAGTCCTGTAAGGGGAGTTGGCTTGAACTTGAGAGAGACTCACCGCGCCGGACCAGAGTCAGATTGTGGCGTGTGGACGATGTCGGACTCCTCCTCCAGCGGTAGAGTGGCTTCGCAGACCATTTTCCTGCTTGAGAGTGGTAGCAAACAACAGCCTCGGGAATGGAAATATCGCGGGTATCTCCAAAGCCGTGAATAGACGGCATATTTCCAGATTCCGCAGGCTGTTGGGAAGGTCTAAATCATCAGAATCCACCGTCGTTACGATGGGATCTGGGGAGTTGAAACGCACTCGTGCAGCAGGTCATCGGACTGCCGTCCATGTTGTAACCTGCAACACCGGTTGAAAGCCCGCGTTCACTTTGCGCAGACGAGCACGAGCTTGAAATGCGGTCGGTTTCGCAAAAACACACACAGGAAATGTAACGCACGAGGTCATCGATGAGCGCATACGTCTCCGGCGAGCTCCCCTTCTTGCGCGTCTTGATGACTCTGACCGAGGTTTATTCGTCTTGCATGAGTCGCTTGCCACTCCTCCTGCAGTTGCGTATTGGAACAGGAGGTCGAGTCCAATTTTGCAGTCGGATCCGTGAGCAGGCCGCTACTGGAGAGTGTGCGTACAGATCAGCATGTCAACACACGAAGAGCAGCGTCTCGTTTGCGAATATAGACTCACCGCAAGTACATCCGATGCTGGTCTCGAGCAATTCCTGCACGGGCAGCGCACCGATCAGCACGCCATACGAGACGTTTCCTTGGTAAAGTTCTAGCATACCTTGACCTGCCGTGGACTCGGCTGCAGCGCTTTGAGCGACCTTGAACGCTGTTTGAGACGATGAGGCGGCGCACTGCGTCGGTTGGAATGGCGTTGACACCGTCCACAGGCCACCGAGGAAAGCCGCGCCTTGTAATTCTCACTTTGAATCGTTCTGACTGCCTGCTAGCCGTGCACCATCCTGCACAATAGGCTGAGCCTGGAGAGTGTGCCGAGGACAAGATGGCAAAAAGTTGACATCTGATGAGGCTTGGTTTCACTCGCTACACTCGCCCTACCCAAAGTCGGTACCAGAGGACGTGTCAAGGTGCTGTCTAGACTCAAGGAATTTATGGCAAGGGGTACCAAAGGCGGCTTCTACGCCGGTGAGTTCCCTCCCCAAGATCTTCATCAGCTGTCCGACGTCACGGACCAGTCCTAACCCTCTCTCGACACACGCTACAGTCCGTGTCGGTCGGAAGCCGGGAGTCTACACCTCATGGGACGAATGCGCCGCCCAAGTCAACGGCTTTCAGGGGGCCAGGCACAAAAAGTTCCCGACAGAAGCAGAGGCTCGAGCGTTCGTCGGCGGCAACAGCAGCAGCACTACCGCACCACCAAGCTCATCAACGAGCACGTCGAAAACCAACGGGACCGGTGCCGTCACGGCCGCGCTCCGGCAAAAGCGCGCCTCCGATGCCGCCAACCTCGACGAGTCGCCCGCGAAACGGACCAAAGTGGCCATCGGCAGCGGCGCCTCCTCGGCAGACGCGGCGGCACGTACGGTATCGAGCAGCTTTCAGGAGAAGAACCGACGAAGAGTGTACTGCGACGGGAGCTCGAGAGGGAACGGCCAGAAGGGCGCCGTCGCCGGGATCGGCGTCTTTTGGTCTCACGAAGAAGGCGCGCCGTGAGTCGGCGTACTTTTGCTCCTTGAACGGGACGGAAATGACGTGGCTAGGTCGCTGACGTGCTGAAGTGCGCCAGCAATCTGTCGGAACGATTGCCGGGCAAGGTGCAGACAAACAACCGCGCCGAGATGTATGCAAGTCGGCCGCGATCGTTGTTCTTCCATGGCCTCGCACAGCCTGAAACTGACATGTCACGGACTCCCAGGCTGTCGCGCGGATACTGGAGTCTGATCCGCATCCAGATCTACCCTTGACGATCTGCAGCGATTCTCAGTACACGATCGATGGCAAGTTGAACCCCCGCTTCACAGAAGTCTATTCGTCGATTCCTGCGCTGACCGACTCCACTTATACAGTTTTCTCGAAGTGGATCCCTGGTTGGCGCCGAAGAGACTGGAAGAACTCGGAGGGCAAACCGGTCGCGAACCAAGACCTGATCCGCTACGTCCTCTCCCTTCTCGCGCTCCGGACTCGACCCGCCCCGGCCTCCTACTCGTCGTCGTCGTCGTCGTCTTCCGACTCGGCACTCGCCAACATTACGTTCCAGAAAGTGAAAGCGCACGTCGGTATCGAAGGGAACGAACGGGCCGACCAATTCGCCAACAACGGCGCGCTCTTGCCCGCCGTCCCGGAACGGGATTTCGAGCGTGCGGCGGAGGACAACAGGCGCAAACTCGAGGCGAGGAATCGAGACTCGGGGGCGGCGGCGGCGCGTGTGCCGAAGCTGGACGAGGTCGAATGGTCCGTCGAGCTCGAAGAGCTGCAAGAGGGAGACTTGCTCGACGAGGAGGAACTCCGGAGGCTTTCGGAGACGCGAGACTTTTCATAGAAAAATGCTACACGCTCATGCTTTTAGATCTCTTTTGCACCGCATCTTTGCACAGACAAAAGCTTTTAAGAGTTTTATGCGCACCAACCTAGTTACTCGTCTCCGTCCAGTTCCTCATAGTGACGGAAGATGCCCATCGAGTACTTTTGCCTGCGCTCACTCTCGAGGTACGCCTTGATCCTCGGCGCCTCCTTGACGCTCGTGTACACGTTCATCAACTTGGGGTACTCCGGCTCGAGCTTGGCCATCCGCTTCGGGAACGCAAACTTGAGCCCGTCGACGACCTGGAACAGGCACAGGTCGGCGTAGGTCGGTCCCGACTCGAGGAAGTAGTCGGACTTCGAGCGCTGGAGGTTGTCCTCGAAGTGTTTGAAGAACTTGGGCAGACGCGAATTGCGGAAATCGGCAGCTCGTCTCTTGGCCTCGTCTTTCTGGTCCTGTGGTGTGTTCGCGGGGTAGCAACGTCAGTCAGAGCACCCAGTACAGACTGAGGATATGATGGCTCACCTCGTAGTAGCTCCCGACAGAGACGGGGTGGTGCGTGTCATGGGCTTCATTATTAAGATCTAGGATCGTGAGCGCGAGCTCGTTCGCATGGAATGTGGCCGGATCGTCGACCGACGCTGCCGACGCTTTCGCCTTCTTCTTGGCGGGCTCGGCCCCCTCGGCGCCGCTGCTGTCAAGGTCGACGGGAGCAGAGATGTGAGTCGCGAGGTAGAGGAGGATGTTGGGCGTCTGGGAGATGACGACGTCGCCATGCTTCAAGCAGGGGGGCGCAAAGGGCAGAGGGTTCTTGTCTGCGTGGCATGTGTCGGTAGTGTCAGTGCCATCTACGCCCTCTACAAGGCGCAGCGACCCTGCATCCGAAGGGACGAGAACGGCTTGTTCGGCGTTCGGACGACTGACCTGCTCCGGGGAAGCTGCCTTCGAGGTAGGGCTTGACGGCCGACTGCCCCTGGGTGAGTGCGGTGTCGACATAAGGGGTTCCGGTAGCTTCGAAGTAGAGGCGGACGAACTGGCGAGGTAACAAGCTGTCAGCGTGAGCGAAGCAAGACGTGTACTCTAGGGAGACTGACCTCTCCACGGCCGGGAATACCCGCGTGGTAGATGAGCTCGTACTTGTCGTCAGCCATGGTTCTGCAGTGGTGCGAGGGTTGTGGAAGAGCGAACGAGAGGCGAGGTGACGTTCCAGCGAGCCGAGCGGAGGAGCTCCACCTTGCCGACGCGGGCCCCTATTCAGCTCGACCCCTTCTCTTCTCCTCGAGCTCTCTGTAGCTTGTGGAGTACGGGAGAAATCAAATCAGCTCATCAGACTGCATCTGGGATAGAAGGCAGTACCGAAAGGGCCGGATCGAGAGGCCCGAGATATCTCCGACTTGGCGGCGCTCGCAGCTGGGCAACACCGCCATTCTGTTCGGCGTTCCCTGCCCGCGCCGAGCAGCTGCTGTGGTTCTTGCTTTGCTATATACAACTCCAGCTCTGCCCAGGGCCGTATCCCCTGCTTTACCCAGCGGTCAAATCGGGGCAGATTGTTGCCTGACGCGGGCCCCATTTCGCCTTCCGATCTCGGGCGACGACCACTCGCACCGACGAGCGCACGGGGCGTTGCAAGTACTGTCGTAGGAAGGAAGGCAAGGTTGTCCAATAGTCGCACCGGCGGCGTACGCCAGCCAGGAGCTGTCGACTCGGATGGCGACGGCGCGCACGACCCATGTCGCCGTCAACTCGGGCTACAGCGGCACCGGCGAGCCGAAGCGGATCCGCAACAAGCTGCGCAAGGAAGAGCACACCGGTAGCGTGCTCCCGCCGCCGAGCCAGTGGTCAAAGGGACCGATCGTGTACGGCCATGCGACGACCTACGGCGGCGTCGGACAGACGGGGTACCAGTCCCCTGGTGCGGCGGCGCCCTACAGCAGCTCGATCGCGACAACGACCTACGGCGGAACGGGCTATGGCGGAGGTGGCGGCACCACGGCCGGGACCAGTTACTACGGGACGGCCATGACGAGTTCAGGAGGAGGGATTAAAAGTCGGCCGTTCAGCATCAAGGGAGGAACGTACGGGCAGGGCACGGCCGCGAGCGGACAACTGCAGCAAAAGATTGAAGAAGCCAAGGAGAAGAACCGGCAACGGCGGGAACAACGGCATCATGCACACACCAGGCGGAGACCGGACGAACGGAATCTCCCCGACGACGAATCGGGCGTCGCGCATGATGCAGACTGTGAGTCAAAGCCCATCACTGTGCTATCGAGAAGGTGTCCAGGGTCAGCTGACCACTCCAGTGCTTGCAGACCCGCACAGTCGGACTGCTGCGCCGATGCCAGTGCCGAAACGACCCCCCACGATCCACGAGACACTCAACGCCGACGACTCTGCGTCGTCATCGTCCTCGTCCGACTCGGACGAGTCCGGATTCGAGTCGTCGCCGTATACGTACCAGTCGACCCATCGCACGACGACCACCTCGTCTCATCCTGCCTCGGCAGCCCATCCAGGCAATCGTTATCCCTCGGCCATGTCTGCCGTCCCTTCGTACCTTTCGGGCGGCGGCGGCCAGCGCTACTCGCTCGACAGCGGTCCTTCCGGTTCCTCCCAGCCCCACCATCTTCATCAGCATCGGAGACCCGCCTCCCCTTCCCTGCACGACGGCTCGAGCGGGCACTACTCTGCCTATGACCGCATCGGCCCCGGGTACGGCTCGAAAGTAACCTCTTCGCGATTACGGCCACTCTCGCCTAGTCATGCGACTACCGCGTCGTATCAACCACCGGCGCCTGCATTCGATCCGCGAGATCCGATAGGCGCCAGTTCACGGACTTCCACCGCCTCGGGCGGCGGGGCGTACGGTGCAGGCGGAGGAGGAGGCGGGGCAGCGTCTTCCCTGATCGGCTCGACTGCCCGGCTCTCGCTGAACGACACGGCGAGCAACCCGAACGAGAGCGGCTACAACAAGGCCGTCAAAGCCGGGCACGTCGTCTCTTCGACGCGGCCGCCCAAGATGGACGGGACTGCGCTCGACGCGGGCATGCACGGGCTGACGAGGAGCTGGGACGGCTTCAAGTTGGACATGCGGTTCGGCGCGCACAAGGTCAGCAAAAAAGTCGCGAGGAAACTCAACTCGGCGATCGGATAAGGTTGTCTGTGTTCGCTCCTCCGTCTTCTCCCTCTTCTGCATGCTTCTCTCATTTTGGGTCCTTTTCCTCTCGAGTTTGCCTGTCTGTACTCTCCATACCCCGCTTTGCTTTCGCCCCCTCCCTTCCCCTCGTTCCTCCTTGAATCGGTTCTTGCAGTCGACCTTGATATACCCTTCCCCTCCCTCCCCGTTGTTGTCAATTCTGGTCTCAGTTCTTTCGCACAATGCAATTATCTCTATCTCCTCCGGGGGTCCTTGTGTGCGCAGAAACGTGATCTTGGCCGTAGAGCTGCAGAGCGCTGAGAAGCGACCCTCGTCTCCGCTTTCTCTCACACTCGTCGTCTGAGGGCAGTCCGACTTGGTCCAACGTACCGGAACAACGGCCAGAGCGCGCACGCCCAACGCGCTTCAGACCGGCGCTAGACTTGCACGTCAATCGTCCGCCTTCCGCCCCACCTCAAGCCGCCCTCGGCAGCGTCGGCCGATAAGCGATTGCCTCGCGAGTGCAGGCTGCGCACCGAGAACGAGCCTACATTCAAAGAGACACACGACCCAACGCCACCATGACTCCACCGCCGACCGCTGCCGCGCGGGGTCTCCGCCTCCGCCTGATCGTCCTCGTCGCCGGAATGCTGGTCTCTGGCTGCTCCAACAGCCTCTGGTCGAAATGGCAAGACATGCAATGCGTCGCAAACTGTGACGCCCGCAATCCAGCCAAGCGCAAGCTCTTCGAACAACCGATCTATCAAAGCCTGACGATGTTTGCGGGAGAAACGCTGTGCCTCCTCGCGTTCGCCATCCTCAACTCGCGGTTCAGCCCCGTCGGTCGAAGGCGCAGAAATCAACAGGGCTACCAAGCGGTCGCGGCGGACGATGCGGCTGCAGCGTCGGCGGGGGACGTGACGCCTCAAAGCCGGTCGACCGAGGAGGACGGCGAGGACGAGGTCGCGCCGCTCAAGGCGAAGGAGATGAGTCGCAAGGACGCCGTCATGTTCTTCCTCCCGGCCATGTGCGACAACGCCGCCACGACTTGCATGAACGTCGGTCTCTTCTTCGTCCCCGTCTCCATCTACCAGATGTTGCGAGGAGCGCTCGTTCTGTGAGGCCCGCCCCCCTCCTCGGATACACAGCTCGTCGACCAGGCTGACCATTGGGTTTTTGACCCACAGCTGGGTCGGCATCTTCTCCGTCATCTTTCTCCGGCGGCGATTGACTCGAGCGCAATGGACTGCGCTCGTCGTCTGCGTCTTTGGAGTCGCAGTCGTCGGCAGCTCGTCCCTGATCGGACACAAGTCTTCCGGACCGGAAGCACAGGCCGAAGATGGAACGGTGTCGCCCTTGGTCGGCATCGCTCTGATTCTAGTTGCTCAGCTTTTCAGTAAGGGGGTACCTGTTTTCGCTGCACTTTTTGTCTGGTGCTGACATGACGGCTCTCCCACAGCCGCTTCTCAGTTTGTCATCGAAGAGCGAATCATGGAGCACCATGCCGTCGAGCCTCTTGTCAGTGTTGTCTCGTGTGGCTGGAGGTCGGTTACTTTCGCCAGAACTGACCTCCGTTCCCTTGTGCGGTCAACAGCTCGCTGCCGGATACGAAGGCGTCTGCGGCTTTGTGATGACCGTCCTCATCCTCTTGGTCGCATACTGGCTGTACGGATCGACGCCCGCTGGTCGCGGAGGCTATTTTGACGCGGTCCAAGGCGCAAAGGACATTGTAAACAACCGCACCGTCTGGACGAGTTCGATCGTCATCGCCTGCAGCATCGCGCTGTTCAACTTTTGTGGACTCGCGGTCACACGGAGCGTGTCGGCGACGGCGAGGTCGACGATCGACTCGTGCCGGACGTTGCTGATCTGGGCCGTCTCGCTCCTGCTCGGGTGGGAGCACTTCAACCCGCTGCAGATCGTCGGGTGCGTGCCCTACCCCTTCCCATCGTTATCTCGCGCA
Organism: Rhodotorula sp. M30-05A-2; assembly: GCA_023628275.1. Lineage (NCBI taxonomy): Eukaryota > Fungi > Basidiomycota > Microbotryomycetes > Sporidiobolales > Sporidiobolaceae > Rhodotorula > Rhodotorula sp. M30-05A-2. The sequence continues at coordinate 49,987 of JAMALC010000044.1, read as the reverse complement.
CTAACCACGCCAGTACCGCCCACTTCGCAGCTTTGCCTTCCTCGTTTACGGCACCATGATCTACAACGGAGTGACCTCGTTCCCCCACTGGACCGGCTTGCACCGCGACGAGCTCCCCGGCGTGCCGCATCTCACTGCGCCGTCGATCGACCTACCCGACGAGGACGACGAGGTCGCGCTGGCCAACCCTGTCGAGGTCGCGGTCGCCCAGACGAAGCAGTCTCGCTCGCGGTCGCGGGGACGTGCAGCCCGGGCGCCGGCTCCGGACGGCGGTACGGGCGAGAGGGCCCCGCTGTTGTCGAGCAGTCCCTGAAACTAGTATGCCCACAGTTTTTTCCAAGTCATGTTACATCCCTGTACTTGTTCAGCACGTCTCGTCTGCAGCAATCTTTCGATATCGTCTTTGATTCTTCTGCCAGAGACGAAAGGACGCGCACAGCCGCCGAAAGACCAACCATGAGGCGATGATAGTGGGACAGAAAGCGTGTTCCAAGAAGAATGCGGGTTGTACTGACAAGAGACAAAAGGACATGAGATGAATGTAGAGTGTCTGTGATGATGAAACCTGTGCGTGGGAAGATGCCGGAAACGGGGAGAATTATCGAGTGACGGGATAGAAAGGCACGTATAAGTTGAGCAGATAGGAGAGAGTCGATAGAGGGCTGTATATAGTCGCAGGAGCGAAGGAGGAAGGAGTCGGCGGGAACTCCTCAGTAAGCGAGCCAGTCGTGTGCCTTCTTCTTGGGTTGCGGCGGCGGCGCAGCCTGCGCGACTTTTTGCAGGACGGTCGCTTCGCCGAAAGGTACACTGCCGCTCTGTCGACGCTGCTGTCGCTGTGCAGCGGGGGCAGCGTCGGCGATCTCGTTCAAATGGTACGAAGACCGACGGCGCCATTCGACCACCTTTTCGATGTCGGGGCTCGGAGTGGCCCTCGCGTGCAGGTCAAACAAGTCGGCTTGGATGTCGGACTGGTCCTGCGAGACTTCGAGGAGGGTCCCGAGCGAGTGGCGACGGCCGTGCTGATCGGCTCTGGCGCCGCTGGCGGCGGCGGAAGGAGTGAGCGACGCCACCGCGGGGCGGCGCTGCGAGGTGGTCGTCAACGCCTGAGTCGACGCTCGGCGCGGCCGGACGGGCGGCCGACTCGAGGTGACCGGGCCGGACGGGGTGCGCGACAGCTTGTGGAGCGGAACGTCGTCGTCTTCTGGGGTCGCGCTCGACGGGCGAGTCGGCCCCGTTGGCGGAGTCGCAGACTTCGCCTCGCCGCCACTGTTGCCGCCTCCACGCTTCAGCAAGAGGCTGAGATTGCTGACCGACATGCGCGAAGACCGCTTCGTCGAAGCGTCGCCCGCTTTGGCCGCGCCCCCCGATCCGAGCAGGTACAGGTTCGAATCGACGCTCCGTCGAGCTTCTCGACGACGTTGCGCCTCGGCCTCCTTGCGCTGCTTCTCTTGGTACATGGCGAGGGCCTTTTCTGCCTCGACTTTTTCGTTGGCGGTACCTTGCAGCCTATCAGCAAGGTCAGACGAGTCACGGTCAGCTTGTTGAAAGAATGTGTAGGAATCGACGCCAGGCCAGACGCACGTCGACATGCGCTTCTTGTGGCGTTCTTCCAGCTCGCCAAACTCCATGATTTGCGCCCCGCCGGAAGCCTTCTTGCCGTTGACGGCATTGGCGCCGTTCGGCGGACTCGCTTTCCTGCGTTCGCCGACTGCGATCCGCTCGGCTCCGGTCATCGTCTGCGCTCGGCGATTCTTTCCATAGTACGGATCGAACGTCGAGGGCGCCGTCAGGTCGATCAGGGTACCGGTGCGCCCGATGGCGGCGAGGGAACGCTGCGTGTCTTCGCGGGGCAGACTGCGCGGGCCGGCCAGAGCTTCGAGCGTCGGCGATGGCGGAAGCAGGACGGGAGGAATCGCCAAGGAAGCTCGAGAGCGGGAAGTCGGCAATGCGAGCGAAGGGGTCGAGGAGGAGCCCGTGTTGGCGCCGAGAGCTGGCGAGGGAGGCGAGAGGGCGTACATTGACGCGCGCTGCGGTACCACCGGGGAAGATTTCGAGCGCACCGCAGCGAGCGGGAGGTCGTCGTCGTCGTCGTCGTGGTTCGCCTCGTTCATGAGATCTTGCAGTTTCGGCGAAGTGGCGAGTGCGCCTCTCGATGCCGAGGTCGGCAAGGCGAGCGAGTGCATCGAGATGGCCCGCGACTGCCGCCGCGGCTGCGGAGACGCGACTTGGATCTGCCGTTCGGAGAGGTACGAGTCGCGTTTCGAGGTCGGAGCTGAGCGGGAGCTTTGCTCAGAAGACTGAATCACGGCGAGAGCCGGCCGACGACCGCCGCCATCGGAGTTGCTTCCCTCCCGTGACAAGCGCGCTGAACCCTCTGTCGCAGGTGGAGCAATCGAGACGGCTTTGGGGGAGCTGAAGGAAGCGGGCTCGCCGTACGTGAGCTCGATGCGCGGGAGAAAGTCGATCGAAGCGCGCTGCGGAGTCGAGTCGAGCTTGTACGACTTGAACGTCGACATCGATCCTCGCGAGCGGTCCTTCTCCATCGTAGCTGCTTCCAAGACGACGACGGTACGTTCGTCACTCGAGGACGACCCGCCTCGAGCGCCGGTGACGGTCTCTTGTCCGTACTTTTGCTCCCAGTGTCGAAGCTCGTCGCGACTCTGCCGGCGGTTGCGAGCGCCTTGCTTGGCTTCTCGCTGCGCGCGTTCCTCTTGCGCAGCTTTGGTCGCCGCGTCGGGCTTGCGCAACCGGGAAAAGAAGCCCATGCTGGTCTAGTCTGGTTGGAGAGTCGTGGTTCGGCGTGCGTTTCCTTCGGTTCTTGCAAGGAACTGGCGGGTTGCGCGATCGCTAGGCGCGAGAATGTATCTGACGAAGATTGAGATCACGGAGAGGAAGAGGTGGCGGAAACGGGTGAGCTCGTATCGGGAGTGACCTAGGCGGCGGAGTTTCCGCAGGTGAAGAACAGGACTCGACTCACCTTGGAGAGGAGTCTCTTGGTGACCTGAAGGCTCTTTGATGCGGTTCAAACGCTCGATGTGGGAGTGGACAACTGGGCAGCGAGTCGGCGCGGGCGAGCTGCAAGGTGGTCGGCCCTCGTGTCTGCAGCTAGTCGATGTCCGTCCGCTGAACCGTGCGCTCGGTCTCTCGCGCTATGGTCGAGTCTAGGCGTGTTCTATGCTGGTGACGGGCGTCTCTGGGCTGGTCGCAAGGGCGACAAGGTGGCGTGGTGAGGCGGGCGACAGTCGGGATCTCGGTCTCGACGTGCGGGCTGGACGCGGGCTCACAGCTGGCGGCCGCGTCGGGAGGTAGCGGTCGCGGGTGCAAGGCGAGTATGGTCGACTGAGTGCACGCACGCAGGCTGAACAGCGGTGCCAACGCCCGCCCGTTGCCTCAAGAGGACGCGGGGAAGCGGAAGCGCGTTCGGAGCTGTGAGACCTTCGAAAAGGGCGCGCGCGATCTGCAGGCTTCGAGGCCCAAGGAGGGCTGCACTGAGCCTATCTACCGAGATGCACAGGCAGGTGAAGCGGGCTCAGATGGCAGTGGTAGGCACTCAAGTGTAGAGGCTCTCGGGCAGCAGGCGTCGCCTTGGATCGAGAGCCTTCGAATTCATTTCGGTGTGACTCCTTCGATCGGCGCAACTCCCCCGCATGCCCCCTCTTTCACGTGTTATCACGCACCTCCCGTGGTCTGTGGTCGATGTAAAGCCCCGTCTCTCTCTCTCCTCCTCCTCGAGTTGCAAGATCCGATTGAGGAGCAGACGCAGTGAGAGGGACAGCAAAACGTATCACATCAGGAGGGTCGGAGAAGGCTACAACAGAGGAAGCAAATGCGCGCAGCAAGCGTGCGTGGATAGCAGGGACACGGGAATAGGGAGGTGAAACGGGGTGGGAGCACAACAAGGAATACGGGGAGGTGGAACAGGAGAGTGAGCAACAGGTAGGAAAGGAGAAGAGGGCGAAGGGGACCGCCGTATGACTGCGTCGAGCGTTGAGCTCACGACTCGGACAGGGGCGCAGAGGACCGATCGAGGGGCCGTAGCCGCGAGCCACCACGGCGACCGAGAGCAGCGCCGTCCGTGCCGACAGTAGTAGAGGTGGCGGATCCCAGACCCGACGACGCATCGGGCATCTGCCAGATCCGCACCGTCCGGTCGTCGGAGCAACTCGCCCACATGGCCGTCGCGCCTCGGCCGTTCGTCGGGCTCGTCGACGCCGCCCGGTTCCACGCGACGGCATTGACCGTGCGCGAGTGGCCCGAGATGGACTGTACCAGCCTGCCCGTGTCGCGATGGTAGACGTAGATCTTGCCGTCGCCCGACCCGGTCAGGATAAAGTTCTCGGACGCGCCGCCAAAGCTCGTCCGGATGACGAATTCGCCTTGGTCGTGGCCCGTAAACTTGCGCACGACCGTACCGTCCTCGAGGTCGATCAGCAGGATCTCCTGCGAGCACGCCGGTGGTCACGTCAGCATCTGGCTCTGCTGCGTCGTCGCCTTCAGTCCGCTCGCCCATCTCTGGTGGCCGTACCTTGGGTGCATGGCTGACGATCGCGTAGCGCGAGTCGCTCGTGACTGCGACCGACGTAAGCTCTCGAGGCTGAACGAGTTCGCTGCGCGCAGAAGAAAATCAACATCCGCGTCAATTTACAATCTCTGAGGTAGATCACCCGCAAGAGACGGAAAAGGGAACGTACTAGAGCATCTCGCTTTCGCTGCCGAGAGCGCCGCCTTCCGCCGGCAAGCGAAACACGCTCACGCGTTTCTCGTGCCTCGCTCCGATCGTCGGGTGCCCGTTCCCGTTCGCCTGCGCACCAGCGTTCGCAGGCGTGATACTTCGACTCGAAGTCCGACTTGGGATCATGTGCGGCTCGGTCGTGTCGGCGCGACCGACGCAGATCAGCTTGGACCCGTCGGGAGTGATGACGAGGTCGACGATTCGTGACGGGCAGCGGGTGAGGTAGGATGTGACATTTCCCGCGAGATCCTGTAGCATGCAGACCAGTCAGCTCTGCCTGTGCGCGCTCAGCGCTTCCCAATCCGAGCCGAAACATACCCAGAAGCAGATCTTGGAGTCCATCCCGCCCGAGACGAAACCGCGGCCGTCTGGGAGCCATGCGAGGGCACCGATCGCATAGTCATGTCGTGCAAGCGTGGCGATACAGACGCCGGTCTACGGGGTGGCAAGATTGTTAACATAACGAGGGCAGACTTTCAGGGCAAACGGCTCACCTCGGTATTCCACATCTTGATGATAGCCTCAGCTGCGGTTAGCAAGATGGAGTCGTCTGGCGACCACGCAATGCACGAGACGGGGTCGGCGTGCTCGCGCAAAATCTTCTCCAGCGTAAAACCAGACTGCGTTTGGTAAGGGGGGCGTCAGCAAACAGTGTCTCTCTTGACGTACGGAGCAGATAACAAGAACTCACGTTGACCTTCCACAGCATGACAGTCCGATCTTTCCCGGCCGTCGCGAGCCATTCACCATTGTGGCTCCACTCGAGCCTCCAAACCTCGTCCGAGTGATCTTGCAGCACATGACTCGTCGCGGTCGGGAAGGCGCCGGTGTCTTGCGCATCGGCGTCCGTCAAGAGCGAGAAAGGTTCAGAGGCGGAGGGAGGGATCGCGTGATGTCGCTGCTGGTAGGCTTGCGCTTGACCGAGCAACGTGGCCAGTCGTCGTTGAGGAAGCATGACTGTCGGCGAGATGTAATCTGATCGAGCAGTACGAGTATCGACGGTCAACGAGTATACGCAAAGGTCAGACATCGAGGGAATAGGCATACCCTGCAGCTGGAGGAGCAGCTGCTCGCGCGAGGACCCTGCAGCACCGTCCCAATTGGCTCGCGAACGCAAGTCCTCCGGGTCCATGCACATGATCAGGCTGTAATGGGCAGACAGTCGATTCTCGTAAGCATCACCTCAATCGCACATGGAGAGTTAGTCGGGACATGATGCTCACCTGGACAGGAAGTGCAGACGATTCGGGTCGCCGTCGAGCGGAGAGAGCTCGTTCCGCAAGACTGTCAAGGCCTTCTTTGTCTCCTTGGCCTCGACAGCTTCGAGAAACTTTTGCTGTCGAATGGCAAACTTGACAGGCTAGAACGAAATCGGTCAGGACGAGAGGACGAAGAAAAAAGCTAGCCCCACGAGCGGACCGGACGGGAGGAAACGCACCTTCAAGTTGACGCTCGGATCGATGGGCAGACTTTCAAGAAGCTGTTCGACGTCGATCCATCGGCCCTCGAGAACGGCTCGTCGGAACTGACCGACGGCAGGCGGCTCGAGGGAGAACCCGGACTCGGTCTGCAGGGCTTGTGCAGTTCCCCTGCATGCCAACACCAAGCAGTGAGGTTTGCGTGGCCATTGGGGTAACAGGGTCAGAACACAGGTCACGTACGTATAGCCCATGTCCTCGAACGCTTGCATGGCCAATCGCACAAACTCGCGCCGATCGAGATTGCTGCCCTTCCAGAGCGGCACAAAGCCTTCATCGCCTTCGTACTCCATCGCGTCCAGTCTCTTTGAGGGTTTGACGCCATCGCTTGCGCTCGTTGAGCGGTCGGTGCCTATCTGGTTCGCAGCAACGCCGAGGCCGTTGCCGTTCGAATGTCCATTGGTCGTCGAGGAAGAGTGTCCGTTCGTCGGATGCACTTCGGGGAGATCGGCGTCCGGTCGCTCCGGAGAGTTGACCATCTTGGCGCCGCCTCGATGAGCTGACTCGAGAGTGGCGAAGTGGGCTCCTGCGCTGGCGGTCGGGTTCGACTGGAGAGCCACCCCGTCGACAGACACCGAGGGATCCGAAGTCCGAAGCTTCTTGCGAGCCTGGTCGCTCGTCTCGTCCGAGCGTGCGGACGACTCGCGACGTCTGCGCAGGCTGATTGGAGCCGGTTCGGCTGAGAGGGGAAGAGAAGGGGCGGAAGCGGCGGGACGAGGTGGGGAGTCTGGATTGGACGATGTCACGAGGGGCGGACGTCTTCACTGGGCGAATCGGGGAGACGAGAGTGCAGCTGTAGACTCGATTGACTCCTCCGGCTGCTGATCAGCCTGTCGGACTCGAGTCTGGCGGAGAGAGATGACGATGCAAGGGTTGGCGAGAGATGAGCGGGCGAAGTGCGGCGAGTGGCGGCTGCAACTCGAGCTTCGGCGCTGTATGTGGCGATAGTTCCGACGATCTGGCTCAGTCGACAAGGCTTGCTTCGTCCACGGCTTACAGGAGAGCGTGAGAGTGACCAGTCATCGACGCTCGAGTCTCTCGCCTGGCCGCCGTTCCTCAGTGCAGCGAAAACTTTTCGCCATCTGCCAACGAATGTAGTCTTCCTTTACCTTGATGCTCAGCAATGTTTCCCGTTCTCGTTTCCTTGGCTTTTGTTTGATCGTCAAGGCGCTCTTCGAGGCCCAAAAAGAATATGTGCCAGGGTCCGAAAAACCGGAATATCGTATCTACAGCTCAAAATCCGTCTCCAAGAACCCCTTGACGGCGTGACTCACACCGACCACATCGAGGAGGAAGGTGTCGTGACCCCACGGTTGGTTCAGCTCGTAATAGACGACGTGCGGGTTCCCGTTCGCCTTGAGGCATTCGGCCAGTTCGCGCTGCTGCTCGATCGGGAAGAGCGTGTCGGACTGGACGCCCATGACGAGCGTCGGGTGGTTCCGCAGCCGCGAGAGTCCGCGCGTCAAGTCCGGCAGGTAGGCGTGCGAAGAAGGCAAAGACGAGATGAAAGGTTTCGGCTCGGAGGAGTCGCGCGCCGCTTTTCGCCGTTTTGGCGGCGCAGAGTGTGAAGTCGAGGAGGAGGTGGTCGGCGCTGCGCCCGACGACTGCTGGACTGTACACGATGTCTGCGACGGCAACACTCCGGCGTCGCGGGCGGCCCTTCGTCGCTCGAGGTCGGTCAGAGCCTCCTGGCTCATGTCGAAGAGGTCCATCGCTTTCGAAATGTAGATGAGCGAGTTGGCGTCGTACTTGAGGCAGAAGAGCTCGCCTTGATGGTCGAGGTAGGTCTCGATCAAGAAGTCGGGGCAAAGGACCGGAGGAGAAGGGATATGGGTTTCGAGAGCGGTCGCATCAAAGGCGTCAGGGGCGGGCGCGAGGTCTCGTCTCCGACGACCAAATCGCTGCTCCCACTCTGGTCCGGAGCGGTAGGTGATCGTGGCGATTTCTGCAGGTCAGGGGGCGCGCGTCAACGGAAGAGATCCAGACGCAGACCGCCAGGATGTCGTAAGACGACACTGGATCCTTCCCCGTGAACTTTCGGAGGCTGTCTGCTTCAAGTGTTAGTGCGCAAACAGATCCACTTACGTCGTGCGAGTTTCATTCCGGTATGCGGGGGTAGATCGTCGTAGTAGAACCCTCGCTTCCAGTTCGGATCGGCCATCAAGACTGCGGACACCTCAGAAAAGTCAACATTGGTATTCCGCGGTGCCCCGGCGAGAGGACCGATTGAGGACTCACCACTCCTCTGGGCATACCGCATGGCCATGCTGGCGGGACTGCTCCGCGCCGTGCCGCTGATACTGACGACCTTCCCAACTCGCTCCGGTTCAAGATGCGCCGCCGCGATGCTCTGCATGCCGCCCATGCTGCTCCCGACGCTCGCGGCGAGTTTCCGGATCCCGAGGTGCGACAAGAGTTCGAACTGGGCGCGGACCATGTCGAAGACGCTCAGGACGGGAAAGCGGGTCGCGTAGGGTTTCCCGTCCGACGGATCGAGCGACGAGGGCCCCGTCGAGCCGTAACATCCTCCGAGGACGTTGGTGCAGATCACAAAGAACTTGTCCGTGTCGAGGGCCTTGCCCGGGCCGATAAACTTTTCCCACCACCCTTCTGCCGGGTTGGCGGCGGTCGAATGGGCATGAGATGACGCCGAGAGTCCGGTATGCAGCAGGACCGCGTTCGATCGGTCCGCATTGAGTTCGCCCCAAGTTTCGTACGCGAGATCAAACTCGGGAAGGTGTCCTCCGTAATCGAGAGCGAAGGGCTGGCGGTGGTGGTAGGTTTGATAACCCGTCACGACGTTGGCGTAGGCAGGTTCTGGTCCTTCTGGGTCGTCCTTTTCAGTCCCGGCCGGTTCTGCGCCTGGCCCGAGGATGTTGTATGACGCGGCGGCACTCGTCGAGGGCGGCGACTCGAAAGCACGCCATCGCGCCTGGTTCCGCTCTTCGAGCAACCGAGCGGTTCTGACTTCGTGCTGGTCGAGGCATGGGAACGCCAGGGCCGGGTTCGAGCCGGTCGTGCGGCCCAGGGAGGTGTGTGACGGCTGGTATGGCGATTCCGAGTTGGCGAGTGGAGCAGCAGTTCGGACAGCGGGTCGTCCGCGAGCAGCCGCATGAGCGCTGCGCTGACTGGCTCCGATCAGGCGCTGGGATGTCGAAGCAACTTTGCTTGCCATCCTTAACCCAGAAGATGCAGTGCAAGAGGAGCAGCAACACCAGCCGACGCCAATCACGCGAGAGTCCGATTTCTCAGCTTGCAATCTCCGCGGCGGCAACACTCACGTCATTCTTTGTTCCGTAGCGTCCTGACCTTTGCCACGTTGCCGTTGACACAGACAGGCTTATTTGAACACGGAGAACAAGGCAAGGAGGGGAAAAAAAGTTGATTCGTATTAATTCCGAGGGGAGAGAAAGATTTGTACGACAACACGGGAACTACATGGGGGGACCACTTCAGAAACTCAGAACGCATAGACGTGACTCGGTTTCCGCTTGAGCTTGATGCCGTCCGTCGGGGCGACCTGCTGCTCGAGGTCGAGAAGCCAGGACGGCTTCTTTGGCGAGACTCCCTCGCGACCGCTTTCCTCCTGTGGGACGTCCCCGCCGTCGGCCAGGACAGTGAGGCGGCTCAGGCCCGATACCGTCGAGGCCATGCACGGGCTGGAGGGGGCCGAGAGGGGCGAGAGTGCCGGCTCGGCGACGGGCGATTTGGCCGTTCGGGAGAGGAGTGCCGGCGCGCGATCTCTGAGGGTCGTGTTGGACGGGGACGACGGGAGGGGTTTGAGCGCGGGGAGGTCGAGCTTCATCGAGATGCCTGAACGACGAGTTGCGATGGTCGGCGGGAGAGGGACCGACTCGGGATCATTTTCCGCGGCGGCGGCAGGAGAGGAACGTGCGCCGATGTGGGACGGCGCCAACGTCGGCGAACCCGTACACGAGTAGTTGAAGCGCTCCTTCTCGTTGGCGGGGGTAGATGGCAGTGGGGACCCAAAGCCAGACCCGGCATACGACGAGACGTTGTCGCCGTCCGTCCAGAGCGACGGGGTCGAGACGCCCGACGAGTAACTCGACTCGCCGCCGTCCGAGTAGAGGCGGTCGCGCTCTCCGAGGGCGAAATACGACGGGTCCGAGCGGTCTGCCATGATCCGGCTACGGGACGCGGACGAGGTCGTCGAGCGGGGCGGCGACGAGGCCGCGGAAGGAGCCGGACCCGTCGGAGGGGAACCCGCTGGCGTCGCAGCGTAGGACTCGAGGGCCTGGTGGCACCGATCGTGGAACATTTGTTCGGCCTCCTCGACGACGCCAGTACCGAGCGGAGCGAACGAGTCGAGCAAGTCGTCGTCGGTGACTTCCGAGTAACGGGCCTCGAACATGTCAGCGAGGGAGAGGTTGTGGAGCGCGAGTTCGCTCAGACTGCGAGCCTGGAGGTAGAAATCCGAACGCTGTGTGCGGCGAGCGGCGGGGCGCAGGACAGGCGAGTGTGGTGAAGGGGGAGAGGTGGCCATGTTTGGTTGCCGGCAACTTCGGAAAAAGAGGGTTCTCCAGATCCGGCTACCGTGTCGATCCTTTTGACTCCTCGCGGTCTGTTGTCGCCCGAGTACAAAGATGCTGCAGAGGAGTAGACTGTACTGCGAACGGTGTATTGCAGGAGCAAGGAGAGCGGAGCTGCAGAACCCTCAAGATCAAGAGGCTCTTGAAATCGACAAACCGCTGAATTCCTGGAGTCCCTTCCCAGGAGCAGGAGACGGTGGGTGCCCCGGATGAAACGCCGCTCGCCGCGCTCGCGTGCGGGCCAAAAGCAGCTGCGCTTGGGTTTTCGGCTTGCAGATCGCTAGCATTCCGCCGCAAACAGAACCACCTCCCTTGAGTGGCCTGCGCCCTTAAGGATTGGGGTTGTGTAAAGCACCCTCAAGGCTCCAAGCATTAATCGCCGATCTGAAGGCCAAAATGGGATTCGCGCCCCAGAAAACGCTGGGGCGCGCGAGCGTAGGAATGCAGCAGCTGCCACCGAGAGAGTCCAGAAGTATAGGGGTAAAGCAGCGAGGCCCAGCTGCGTTGCGAGGACCCGCAGACCCTGCCAGAATTGACCGAGCTCATCTTGATGAGGAGCTCAAAGCTGGCCGGCGAGCTTAAAGGGCCGGCGTATAACACAAGCTGAGTTCGCGCAGTTATGCAGTCTGGAGCAGACGTAAAGCGACAGCTGAATTGGCCCGCGATATCTGTACTGTATGTACAACAGTCAGTAACGAGAGGCGGCGCTGAAAAGAATAGGACGTACCGAGGCGGGCCGCCGCAAAGGAGTTCCAGATCAGCGGGATGCATACACTCAGGCCTCCGATGTCGGATAAATCTGCTTGACTATTGGACCCAATAAACTGTGAGAGATCGCTCCATAAGAGCAGCGGTAATGTACTTGGGAAGCACTCGTCGACGTGTGCGCATCGTGAGCGATGTACTTTGTACTTCCCTGTGCGCAGCACGGGCGAAATTCAGCGGAAACAGGATATAGAGCCGTTCAGGCCGCTTGAAAGCTCTTTGAAGCGTTGGCGCGCGTTGCGAGAGAGGAAGATCAGCTTCCTCAGATAAGCGAGCCGACGCGATGCGCGAACGTTATCGCGCAGTCAGTCAAGTGGGCGGGCAAACGTCGGGCATGCATCAAGTCAGAGCAGGGTGTCTAAAAAGTCCTGCCCCTTTGCGGCTGGTCGCACTCCGGGCTTTGTCGATGTGGACACAGCGGCGGTGGAACGGGGTATCGGTGCAGCCGAAGGGGCGAATCGAGAGCCAGCTCCTGGTCCGCTTGGCGCAGCTGGGCTGGACGCGGCGGGACGGGGTTGGGGTGCGTTGCGCGGAGCCGTGCCCGCAAATCGATCCTTGAGGTCTGGGGTCGTCACATCACAGGCATAAGGTCAGTTTTCCAACGGGTCGGAAGGGAGACTCGAGCGGGAACAAAAACTCGCCTCGTACGGCTTGCCTGTGCCGTGCCTCGTCTTGCATCCGCCGGATCTCTTCAAGCTCTGCTTCCGTAGCGGCAGGCTGAACTTTCGGAGGCGGTCGTGGCCTCCCACCCTTGCCCGTTCCGCCTATCCGCAAGTGCGCAAACGAGTGATCCACGTCGTCGTCGTCGTCTTGCGCGTCTGAGTCTCCTGCCGCCATGAAACCGAGTCCGGCTTGACCTTCTGGTGATGCTAGCCGCGCGCGCTGGCTCTCGAGAAAGGCAGGCAGCTCGGCTTGCTCTTCCGCCTTGCGGAGTTCTGTTGAGAGTCACTCACGGTCAGGAAGTCGGCGAGCCCTGCGCCTGTAACGGATCGACATGGACGCACCCTCTCCCTCGTCGATCTCTTCGTCTGCGGGTGCTGATGGCCCTTCCGGACCGCCTGCGAGCCGTCCTTCGGCCCGCGCCGCCTCTTCATCGTCCTCCTTGTACCGGTCGGCGTTCGTGCCTAGTCGCCGTTTCTCGACTTCTTTGATCGCGGCATCGACGGCGGCATGTTCGGCAGCTTGTTCCGGAGTCGGGGCGTGGGTCTTTTGGTATCGGCGGGACGCGGCGCGGGCGTACTTGTCTTGCAGGACCATGACCGGGGCGAGTCGACGGGCAGTCCACGGCCGGTGCTGGCAGTCAAGAAACGGCGAGAAGAGCGCTTCGTAGCGGCTCTGCTGTCGTTCGATTCGAGCTTTAGTGTGTACAGTACTGTACATGCGGCGTGAACGATTCAAGAACGGCGGGGCTCACGGGGAGATGAAACGGTCTCGCAACACCTTGACGATGCCGGTGTTGGAGCACCTCGGTACGAGACGAGCACTGCTTTAGGCTGCTTGCTACGTCTGCTTTTCTAGACTCGTTTGGGATGGCGTAACGGTGCGGAAGATGACGAGCAAAAGGTTGCCTCATCAGCTTGTCTCTGACCACACTCGGCGGCTCGTGTAGGCCTCGGACAGGCTTGTGCAGAGCAGATAGGATCGGCTCTGTCTGGTCGGGCGGTACCGAACAGCTACCGACCGGCTCGACCGAGCGGCGGACGACTCGCCTCTTGGCACGCTCATTCAACCCGCTCGGCGACAGTCGCTGCACTCGCCCACCCAGCAATCCAGCGAGCGGTAGCAGAGGGCGCAGGAGGACCATATGCCCGGGGCCGCTACATTAGCAACAGCCCTCATGCCGCCGCCTCCGACGAATGCGTCGTCGTCAACCTCAACTGCTGCCTCAACCGGGACCTCAGCCATGCCAGGAGCAGATGGAGGATTTGGCAGTCTATCGAATGCACCAACAGGATCACTCGGCTCGACGCTCGAAGGGCTCCGCACCCTCGTCCACAAACGCAAGACGGCGTGGACCTACCTCAAGAACGCCGCAGACGGCAGGGTGTACTGGTTTAACGCGAGTCTCTTTCTTCCTCCCTGTTACTTGTAAAGTCTCCGCTGACATCTCTTGTTCCCCCCGCTTGCAGACTATCCTCCTGACCGATGACGACCTCCGGATCGCATTCCCGAACGAAAAGATGCGAAACAGGTGCGGCATCCTTTCACGCCTCGCCTTGTCGCCGGAAGGCCGATCCGCCCTTTAGAATCCGCTTTCGGCTGACTAGACAGTTGTCGTTTTGTTCCCGCACAGATCAATCCGCTTCACCGTGCTCGGCATGTCGCTCTCGAGCCTCCTCGACATTTCGCCCGCGCACGACTTTTTGCGAAGCCTGCTCGCGCTCGTCCAGGAATTCGAGGCAATACCGGAGGAACGCTTCGGCGGTAAACATGTGAGTCCGTGGGCTCGGTGAATCGTTCGTTTTCGTTTAGACAAGCAGGGCGACGAGCGGCGCGCTGATCCTTCCCGAACGGTTCTCGCGAATTCAGCAGCAAAAGAGTCTTTTCAAGGTCGGATCGCGATCCAGGAAAGGCACAGGCAGTCTTTCCGGGTCGAGCAGCGGAGGGGGTGTTGGTGGTGGAGGTGGAGACTTTGGGATGGCGATCGCCGCCGATGGAGGCGACTCGAGCATGCTCTTCATGCCCAATATTGTGAGCCTCGCACGCTGTCAACACACGTGCAGCGACATGGTTCCGCTTCTACCCGGTACTTTCGTCTGCTACGTACGCTGGGCGTGGGTGGCTGACAGCGCTATGGTCTCTTTTCGCCAGCCTTTCGAACTGGACTATTTCCAAGTCCTGACGACGACGTGCGAAATCCTCGTCGAGATCTACACCAGAATAGGGTCCTACCTCGGCCCTTCGACCTCGTCCTCCTCGACCACTTCGCTCTCGGCCACTGGGCTGTTCCCGCAACCGCCGATGGTCGCGCGGGGAGCGGGGTCGGGGGCACTCGGTCTCAGTCCGACGTTGATCGACACCGTGTACAAGGTCGATGCACGCCTCAAGGTATGTGCAGTCCAGCCATTTCGGACACTCGACGTGAGAGCTCAGGCTCAAGGTCCAGTGCCCCTTCGAAGGTGGCAGCAAAACTGACAACACCCTTCTTGCCGGCACACCCGACAGAAACTGATCTCGCTCCTCTCGAAAGAGATCGACACGCTCGCTCGCGCCGCCATCAAAGCCGAGCTGAACAGTCTCGGCGCCGCTGAATATGGCCTCGATGCCTGATCTCCGCGCATTTCGCATCCTCCCTGATTTCTCTTCGTTCCATGCAGTAGTACGGCCGATCGTCTTGTTGCTTGTATAGTACCGTCTCCACATCGTGATACCTTCGCCTGCATCTGGAAGTCTCGAGTTTTTTCGCCGGGCAGAACGACCGGCGGATTTTCACTCGTCTCTTGGAAGCACGGCGCTTACTCACACCTCGCTCAGATGGCTTCGACTGCGTCAGCGAGCTCGCCAGCAGATCCAGCAGCGCCTACGCCCCGCCGGCGCGGTGCCTTCATCGTCCTCGAAGGCCTCGATCGGTCAGGAAAGTCGACGCAGGTCGAGAAACTCGTCGCAGCGCTCCAGGAACGCGGCATCGATGCAATCACGGCGAGATTCCCGGGTACGTCTGTCACACTGTACTAGTCTGCGCTCAGGAGGGGCGCTATGGGGCCTGGGGAGGCGTGCGCTTGACGCGTCGAGGCGCGGTGATGAGAACCCCTCGAAGGGACGGCGCAAGACCATAGCAGGACCGGAGGTTCACGCAAAGGCTTCCCGAAGCACTCGACAGATATGTGAGGAGTTGTGACTGACTTTGCCGCTACTCCGGTGCGCTGCCATCTCCGATCCCCTCGTCACCGCACCGCTATTGTCGCATGGCGCAGACCGCACGCTCGCTACGGGCAAGATGATCGATTCGTACCTCTCCCAAAAGTCTGATCTCGACGACCGAGCGATCCATCTCCTCTTCTCGGCGAATCGCTGGGAACGAGCGTACGTTCTCTCCCTTCCCACGTCCCCGTTCCCTGACACGGCGGGCATCAGACTCTCGGCGTGAGCTACCTTTCCGCTTACCCTTCCCCATCACCGATCCGCAGAGCCCAGATCCTCGAAGATCTGAACCGAGGCAGGACTGTCGTCTGCGACCGCTACGCCTTTTCCGGCATCGCCTTCTCCGTGATCAAGGTACGAACCTCGCTCGCGGCCTCGCTTCCCTTGGCCAAAAATCGCTCTCCAAATCCCAGGCTCACCGAGAAGCTGGTGTGCTTATTCGACTTCTTCACACAGGGCTTGTCCTGGTCATGGTGCCGTGCGCCCGACGTCGGCCTCCCCGCTCCCGACCTCGTCCTCTTCCTCCGCGTGTCCTCCGCCGTCGCCGAGCAGCGAGGCGGGTTCGGTCAAGAACGCTACGAGAAGCGAGAAGTCCAGCAAAAGGTTGCAGGAGCGTTCAAGCGCCTCAGCGAGACGATGCCCGAAGGAGAATGGATCGAGGTGGATGCCGACCGAGCGATGGAGGACGTGCACCAGGAACTCGTGTCGAGAGTGAGCACTGTTCTTGAAAGCAAGAAGCTGGATGCACCGGTACAGAGGCTTTGGGATGACGAGGAGGGTCTGTGAAGGCGTTCTGCGCAGTCCGACGGCCAGTCATAGCTTGTTGTTGTAAGACATTGCTTTCTCTCGCGGTTACCGTTCCGAGCGCCCAGGCCAGCGACGACTATAGTGATGTCGTGATCAAAGTGTCTATGCAGGGGGGAGATCTACCAGGATACCCCTCCTAAGCTGCGTGATCGCTGTAGTACTTGCGCGCCCCCTCGAGCACCGAGCTCTCGACGGAGAACCAAGCACTTTCGACCTCCTGCCAGACGGCCGCACGCTTCGCCGAATCGATGCGCTTGATCTGCAGGTCGAACGCGGCCGAGACGGGCTTGTGGTCCGAGATGTTGACCTCGTAGCGCTGGTAATGGAGAGGATGGACGTGCTCGCCCCGATCGGTGCGGTACAGGATTCGGTCGCACCAGGCGGGAATCCGTCGCTTCGGCGACGAGTCGTATTGATCAGTACCTGGGTCGTACCTGCTCGGCGAGGCAAGATAGTCAGCCGATGGATAGGCTAGACGCTCAGGTTGTCCATCGCTTACTTGTAGGTGGGGGGGAAGTGTATAGGCATCTCCTTGAAGGAACGCAAGCGGAAGTTTTGATTCGTCGCGAGATTCTTCAGTAGTTGGTCGTGCGGGAGGAGCGATTCCAGGTTGCCGCAGGCGACTGCGGACACGACCACGTCGCGAGGAGCGTCGATGCGGTAGTTCAGATCGCCACTGTGTCATGAAAAGTGCGTGTAAGCTTGACCATTGAGCTAGCCTGGCCACACGGCTCGATTGAGCTTACCTGACAATCGTCACTTCGTGATCAAAGACCATGGTTCCTGCTCCGCCAGGTGCATACGCCCCCGGCGACGAAGAGCCTAGCTCGGAGAAAGAAGCTTTGCTCTCGAGGATGTCGGCGAGGTCGCGATCACGCTGATGGCGGTGGGTCTGGCCTGCGGCGAGATGGCAGTTGATGAAGCAGAATGAGGAATCGTCGATGACGAAGCCTGCAGCGCGAGGGGTCCGAGTCAGAAGTAGTCCTAGCGCGGATACAGATGGAGGGACGGGTTGCTCACGAGACAGGATGGCGCCCTTGTTGCCGTAGCGACCGCCCATCCCGGTCTTGACGGTGACGAGTGCGACGTCGCGGAGCCTCGCGGCTTCGGCGGACTTGACAAAGATGCAGCTGAGGAGACCGATCATGTCACCGACGTGCACCACAGTGTACGGCGTGTCGGCGGGCAAGTGCATCCGAACGGCTTGGACGAGCTTGTCGTGCCACTGGCGATAGGCCGAAGAGAGCGAGTCGGACATTTTGCCGTCGACTGCCTTCTTCTTCCCGATGAGCATCGACTTGGCCGTGAGTCGTTTGTCTTCGAGGTCGATGACCTCCTGGAAGCCGAACGAGATGATGTCCGGGCTTTCGACCCTGGTGAGGGCATTCCGGAGGAACTCGAGGTTGTCGACAGAGCCGTGCAAATCGGTCGGCCGATTCGAGTCTACGTTCCACGTCACGCAGAGCGCTCGTATCGGTCGGAAGGAACAGTAGTCGGGCTGGCGAAGGTGCAACTCGGCGTCGATCCAGTCCTCGCGGAGGAAGCCATCCCAGAGACAGACAGTCTCGTTCGAAGCGCTCGCGATTTGCAGCGTCGAGTCTTGCCAGAGCGAGGCAGGGTCGACCATGAGACGTATCACGGGATCGTCGTGCGCCTTCCAGGCCTTTTTGACCGTCCACGGATCGGTCGAGACGTCGTAAACGTGAATGAAACCGGTCCGGAAGCCGGCCCACACGAACCGCCGTACGCCAGTCAGTGCAGAGACGGCACCGGGCGAGACGCGCTGCAACTGCGTGCACGCGTAGGTGGACCGGTCCCACACGGAAATGTACCCGTTGTCGTGCCCGAGGTAGAGGAGTTTTTGTTGGTCTGGCACGATCGCATGAGCGGTGACGGCACCGATGTACCCGGCCGATTCTGGCGTCACCAAGGGGCGGGTGAGCAAGCTGAAAGGGCCGTCTCGCGACCCGGTCGGGTCAAACAGCCGAATCTGCGGACTGCGCATCGAGACTGCGGTCGATCCCGCCTTGGTCGTCGGCCCGGACGAGCTCCACAGCTCGTCTCCCACCATCGCCGTCCAGGTCTGTTGCGCAGGCAATCGCTGCTGGACTGGCGTGTCCGCGAGCGATGCAGCGAGGCCTCCCCGCTCCGGCCAGACGAGCACCTTGCCCGACTCGTCGACAGTGACCATGGTCCGGCGCACACGGTAGATCGCTGTGATCGGATATGCGTGCGCGTGATGTCGCTGGTCCGTAATGGCGAGTTTCCCGACGTCGACTTCGTAGAGATGTCCTTCTTTCGTTCCGCACCACAAGTACCGTCCGTCGTCTTCCGGTCGATCCGCATCAGCCGCTCGCCATTCGAGCGAGAGGAACTTTTGCTGATCGTTCGCGATCGGTAAAGACTGTGAGGAGACTCCGCTGCTCGTCGAGTGCCAGACATGCAGACGGTGGTGCGCAGTGACGACGCGAGGGCCTCGGACCGTCCACGCCGAGAACTGATTTGTGGTGTGCACGTGTCGTCGATTCCGGTGAGTCGGTGGTCGACGATTCGCAAACGTCGCGTCCGGATACGCTTGCGATCGCGCAGTCTCGTCGTCTTCACCCTCCGAGGATCCGTCACCGCCACCGCCGCCGGGCGCAGTACTGACGGCCGGTCGCTTCGGTACGATCTTCTCGGCAGCGACATGACCGCGCAGAGGCGGCGGCGGAGGTACATAGGGTATTGAGGACGCGGCAAACTCGGGCGCAGGCGGGGCAGACATGGCTGGTCTCGGTGGTAATGGAACAGGCGGAACGGACAGGCCGCGACTCGGCAATGCGGGGCGACCATCCGTATCTGCAGACAAAGACGACGGGTGGGCATCGCGAGAAGGCAGGAGAGGCCGTGCCGGGATGGGTGGCGCGCTAGACCCTGCCGAAAGGGACGACGAAGGAGATCGGGTGAATGAGGAAGCTGGAACGGCTACGCCTCTCGGCGAAATATTCGGAGGCGAGACCGATGATGCCAAAGGAGAAGGAGGCTGCAGTGCTGGTCGACTGGGCAAAGCTGGGATGGCCACACTCGGTCGATCCGGTGTCGGTGGTTGTTCGGCGATGGCCGGCCGAGGCGGAATCGAAGGTCGCGTGACTGGATAGGGCCGCTTCTCGAGCTCCGAGTCTTCCTCATCTGACGAGCTATGATACGTCGACTCGGACGAGTAAGGGTCCTCGTAAGGATCGTGCTGATCCGCATTCTCCTCCACCTCCTCTGGTTCCGCGAAAGGCGACATGGGCGCAGACTGGGATTGACCTAGAGAAATCGCAGATGCTGGCATAGATGAATCCAGAGTATTGAGTGCGGGTTCCGACGCTGAGCGTTGAGGGTCGGGCTCCGAGGTGTTGAAGCGCGAGACGAGGTTCCGGACCGACGAGGCCGGCGAGGAAGTCGACGTTACTGAGGGCGGCACATCCGGCTTCGCGACAGACAGAGTCTTGGAGAGGAGGGAGGGTAGTGCCGCCTCGCTTGGAGCGGACTCTGGATCTCCGAACGGGGTGGTGGGCCGCAGGTTGGAAGCAGGCCGTGGTGGAGCCGGACGCCGCAAGGACGGCGCACTCGAGAGCGCTCGCGCCATCTCTGGTCTCGCGTTCCCTGCTACGTAGACAGGCGGCCGCCCCTGCGGAGCTGGATCTGCGAACACGCGCGGGGCGGTAGGTGGATTGGGCAAGCGGTCGCTGCTTCCCTCGCGAGCGCCTTCCACCGTGACCGGTTCCGGAGAATTCTTCTCGGAGCGCGCTTCAGAGCTCGCCGTAGTTGATGCAGTAGTGTCTTTCGTCGGTTGTTGCGCGCCGGATCGATAAACTGCAGTGCCAGCGGGCGTTCCCTCGTCGCTCGTCTCCGAGGCCGAAATGACGACTTTGGCGGCGTCCTCCTCCAACTCTGCCGTCCGATTCGAATCGGTCACACGTGCGCTCTCGGCCTTGGCGACGGGTTCGACGCTTTGAATCGGGGCCGCAGGCGGTTTGGCGAGAGCAAGAGGCTTGGGAGGCGGTTTCGGAGGAAGCGAAGCGGTTGACGTCGACAACTGCTCAAAACGCGCTCGAAGGGACGAGAAGGATTGCGGGGCATCCTCAGCGTCCCCCGACATGTTGGACCGCGCAGACTATGGCTGGAAGCGAGCAGGGCGCGGGGCAGTCGTGCCAACCTGAAAAGTGGAGCGATTCAACGGGGGCGATCCGACGATTCCAGTTCGAGGCAAGGCTTACTGTGCAGTGTGGGATGGCAGAGCGTATCCGGCCCGGTTTAGGATGACCGTACGATAGCTTCGGTCCGGAACCGTGGCTTGTGCTCTTGCAGGAAAGCAAACTTGCGGCTCCTTCCTCGGCTTACGAGAATTTCCTCGACTTGAGACGAAACTTCCCGCCCGGCTATCTATCATTCTGCACAGGTAAGGAGCGAGAAATGGCCCCCATCACAAGCGGCTCGGCGGAAGACGAAGGCGAGGAGAAGTTCTTCTTGAAATTTGCAAGATGCGAAAACAAAAACCAGACGTAAGAAGAGAATCGGGTATGCTTCCCGTGTTTACAAGTTTGGATTTTCCCTCGGCCCGTCCTCTAGTGCGCGTGCGAGCCATCGTCGCCCTTTTGCTCGGGCGGGACCGTGATCTGCGAGGATCGTGTCAATTTCGCGGGCTCCTCCTTTCGCCTGGCGGGAGAGAGGAAGAGGGAGACGAAGGAAGGGAGGGAGACAGAAAGAAGGGAACGCAATCAAACGCACCCTGTCGTCGATACGCAGCAATGCCGTGCAAGCCTCGAGCGCCGACTTGAGACTCTTGACCTTGCTCACCATCGGCTCGAGCACGCCCGCCTTGACGTTATCCCGCACCTCGCCCTTGCCCAAGTCGAGGCCGTAATGCCGCAACCCCCTCCGCGGGTCACCGACGGGCGCCGACTGGGCCGCATTGTGGTACGCGCGCAACTTGGCGACGAGGTCGGTGCTGTCCTTGGCGGCGTTGACGGCGAGCGTCTTCGGGATCACGAGCAGCGCGGCGGCGAATTCGGCGATCGCGAGTTGTTCCCGCGAGCCCTGGCAGAATCACTGTCGGTCAGCTTGATTGTCCCCTGGCCGGACGAAGGGACGTAGAGAAGGGAGAACGGACAAGAGTGGTCGCAAAGTTTTCGAGGTAGATGCTGAGCGCCGTCTCGACCGCGCCACCACCGGGCACGACGCTGCCACTCTCCAGTGTCCGCTTGATGGCGCACAGAGAGTCGTGCAGGGCGCGCTCCATCTCGTCGAGGAGGTAGTCTGCGCAAAGGATGGGAGGAATGCGAGTCAGCAGCCATCCATCGGAACTATCTACTCTGCTTGGCAATCGTGTAGATGCCAAAAGTGAAGAGGAAGGTCCGGAAGAGGGGGGCCGCTGACTGACCGTTCGCTCCGCGGAGGATGACCGAACTCGAGCTGACGACCTTTGTCCCCTTGACGAGGATCAACTCGTCGTCGCTAATCCGTTCCTGCACCACCTCCTCGGCCGTCCCGAGGTACCCCGGTTCGAACGTCTCCTCGCCTTCGAGGTTGGCCAAACTCGACACGAGCGTCGCGCCCGTCGCCTTTGCGATCCGGCGCAGGTCCTCCTTCTTGCACCGCCGGACGGCCATCGCGCCCGCCTCGACAAACTCTTTCAGGCACAGGTCGTCGATACCTTTCGTCGTCAGGATGACGTTGGCTCCCGACGCGAGGATCTTGCGAACCCGCTCGATCGTGATGTCGGCCTCGCTGTGAGCGCAAACACGGGCGCGGTCAGCTTTGTCAAGCCCGTAAACCCGGGCCCCGTAAAGGTTGCGAGAACCTACCGCTTCCGGATGGCCTCGAGCTGTTCCGGGTCATCGATCGTGATGTGGACGCCGAGGTGCATCCGCGTCTTCTGCAAGTTCATGTCGAGGCAAGCAATCTTGGCGTTCCCAATCCGAGTCTTCATCGCTGCAGAAGAATGCAAAGGCGCACGTCAGTACCGCCGAAGCTGTCTCTCGAAGAGGTTTCTGGAGGACATGAGACGGACCCTGGGAGGCGACGGTGCAGTTGAGGGCGTAGCCCTTGACAAAGATGGACTCGGTGGCACTCTTGCCGTGCGCCTTGAGGACGTTGACGGCCTTGACGGGGTACTTGACGTCGCCGCGGGCGTTGATCGTCTTGACGGCGAGCATGGCGTCGACCGCGAGGTTGGCAAAGAAGGTGTCGTCGCTGTGGTTGCGGGGTGCAGAAACACGGTGATCAGGCTTTGAAGAGACAAGAGCCTTTTTAAAAGGGAGCCAAGCACGCACGCTCCGATGATCTTGCTCGACATGGACGTCTTTGCAATGTTGATGAGGCACTCTTTGCCGAGCGAGTCGACCTTGACGCTCAGTTGCTCGGTGAGGTACCGGACGGCCTCCTTGCACGCGAGGCGGTAGCCGGTGATGACGGTGGTCGGGTGAATCTTGTTCTTGATGAGGTCGTTGGCGCGGCGGAGGAGTTCGGCGGCGACGATGACGACCGAGGTGGTGCCGTCTCCGACCTCCTTGTCCTGCTGCTGCGCGAGCTCGACGAGGATGCGACCGGCGGGGTGTTCGACTTCGATCAGCTGGAGGATGGTAGCGCCGTCGTTCGAGATGGTGACGTCCTGCGGGCCGCCATCATGTCAGTCCATAGAGCTTCACGAGCGGAGATGGGGTCAAGCGGAGGCGGTGCAGAGAGGAGTCGCCCCTGTAGCGCGCGCCGGTTCGAGGGTCACAAGGAAAGCGGGGAGACTGACTCCGATGTCGTCTACGAGCATCTTGTCGAGGCCATGGGGGCCGAGACTGGTGCGGACAATGTTGGCGATGGTGACTGCCGCCTGGACGTTCTCGTCGCGGACTTCTTTGCCCGAGACTCGCTGACCGTTACCGAGCAGTCCGACCGACTGCCGGGGGTCGCGTGCAAAGAGCGACATGCTGCTGCTGCTGCTTGGCGGCTGTGAGGCGTGCGTGAGGGGAGATGTGAGGCGACGTCGAAGTCGTTCGAGACGGAGAGCGCGTCGGCGAGTCCCTCAAGGCGGAGCGCGGGCGGGGGTACGGACAGGCGGATAGTCTGAGCCTAGTCAAGTAGCTGCGAGGTCAAGACGAGGACCCTGAAGTCCCTTGGGTGTGAGGAGAGCGAGAGACACGAGGTTGACCTCGAACTGCTCACTCTCTGTGGTCCGGTCGATGTCGGTGCTGCACAACCTGCCTGCGCACGCGACCAAGCACGTGGAGCAGCTGCACTATGCTCTCCCCAACGCCCAGCTCGTCCTCCACCAGGACAACCAGTCCGCCGACTCGACCGGTCCGTCCCCATCCTCCTTGCTTGCTTGCTTGCTTGCTCTTCAAACTGCTACATGGGCTGTTCTTGTACCTGATGCCCCCTCCCCTGCTTGCTACGCTGGCTCTTTGCAGGCCGCACCGTCTGGCTAGGAGCTCAAGTCCTCAGCGTCTACCTCGACCACCTCCTCGCCGCTTCCCGACCTCAGCGCCGCGGCCAGCGAGCCATCGATCTCGGTTCCGGAACCGGACTCGTCGCACTCGCACTCGCCAGCCTCGGCTACGACACCCTCGCGACCGACGTCGACGCCATCGCGCACGGCGTGCTCGCTCAAAACGTGAGAGAGAACGCCGACCGCGTCACCACGAAAGGAGGTCGAGGTCGGGGTCGGATCCGCGCTGCTGCACTCGATTGGTTCACGTTTGACCGCGATGCGTGGACGTGGCCTTCTTCGGGTGAAGACGACGACGACCAAGACGGCGGCGACGCTGAATCAGACCAGGGGCGGCCAGTCGACCTGATCACGACCGCCGACACCGTGTACGATCCCTCCCTCTCCGAACCCCTCCTCCGTACGCTACACGGTCTCTCTCTCCTCTCCTCTTCATCCTCATCATCCGGCTCCCCCTCTCCTCCCATCTACCTCGCCCTCGAAGCGCGCGACCCAGCCCTGATCGCCTCCTTCTTCCAACTCGCTGCGAGCTCAACATTCGGGTTCAAGTGCTCGCGGATCGATCCAGTCCGGATCAGGAAACTCGTCGAGAGTGAACAAGGGACACTCGCATGGCAGGACGAGGCGGATTGGGACGGCGTCGAGCTGTGGAAACTCGTCCTGTCGAAAAGGGAGCTCAACCATCAAAAGACTAGTCGGCGCCAACTGAGGCAGCAGGCGCTCCTCTCGGTCAGCACCACCGCGGGGGATTGAGCGTGAGCGCGTTCGAGCCTGCATGTGCCGAGCTCAACACTATTCAGAAGCCAAACTCGGTACGCGAATGAACGGACCCAGCCCACCGCCCCGGGGTAGCACAACCTCCATGGGGGCTACCGGGAGCAGGTCACCCCTTGCCGGACGGCGCGCGCCTAGCAGATTGAGGTAGCTCTCTCTGCGGCAGGTTCTGTCTCTCAAAGGGAGGAAGAACTTCCAAAGGAGGCGAATGCATGTACTGCGCAAAGTCGAATGCAAGAGAGTGTAAAGGAACGATGAAGTGGATGCGTGGGATCAAGGCAAAGGCAACTACGCGCAAAGGCGAGTCGAAAGGGCCGAAAGGGGGAGGTGGGTTGACCACCCTGCCAGGCTCGAAACGAGCGCAGAGCGAACCGGAAAAGAAAAAGGACAAAGAACGAATTTGGCGACTGGTGCATGGTATCAACAACGGTAAAACAAGAGACATGGAGCAAGACAGGCGCGAGCGGGAATCTGTACGGTGGGAGAGAAAAAGACGAGATCACGGGCCGGGGAGGGAGGGAGGGGGAAACTAACGGCGCTGCTTCGACGACGACGACGATTGTCCGGGTTTGGCCGCCAACCGTTCGCGCTTGAGTTTCTCGAGCTGCGCTGCCACCTCGGTCATCGACGGTCGTTGAGCGGGATCCTGCGCCCACATCGATTCCATCAGGTCGACAATCTCGCCGCCCCATTGGCGACGGAGCGGTCCGGGAGGCGGTCGCAAGTTCTTGGCGCCGACGTCGTGGTAGATGGCCTATGCGGAGGGGGCGAGTGTACAGTCAGACCTTTTGGGCTCTTCGACAGATCGCAGGGAGAGAGAGACAGAGAGAGGTGGGCGTACATGCTCGTTTTGGCCTTCAAAGGGATATCGCTTCACGGGCTGGTGCCACTGCAGCACTTCCCAGTAGACGAGAGCCGCCGAGTAGACGTCGACTTTTTCGTTGTACCTCGGGTGCGGATGCCACAATTCGGGCGCCTGCCAATTGACGGTCCCGACGAGCGACCGGATCATCGACTGGGTCGAGTTTTTGATCCGCGCGAGGCCAAAGTCGGCAATCTTGGCGACCCCTTGCGCCGAGATGAGCACGTTGGACGACTTGATGTCGCGGTGGATGATGGTCGGTTTGTGCAGGTGCAGGTACTCGATCCCGCGCGCGATCCCGAGCATGATGTCGAGCATGGCCGTGAACGGCGGAGGATCCGTCTTGCGGATGTAGTCAAACAGGTCGCCGTTCGCGCAGAGCTCGGTGATGATCATGACGGGGATGTGAGACGGCGGTTTCGGGAGGGAGATCCCGATGAACTGGACGACGTTCGTGTGGTGGAGGTCGCGGAGCAAGCCGAGCTCCTTAATGTCCATGTCGGTGAGGTGACCGCGGATCTCGCAGATGGCGATCGTACGCTTGCGATACTTGCCCTTGTAGACGTCCTGAGCGACTAATAGTCAGGACCAGTGCTTAATGCAAACGACATCGAGAGGAAAAGACTCACCTTGAATCCTCCGCTGCCGATCCGCTCGAGTTTCTCGAGCTGCTCGGGCGGGATCTCCTTGTCTTGCAGCTGGAGACTCTCGAGATCGAGAGCGTTGACATCCTCCTGGTGCTCGTGAACCTTGGAGTGCTCGGGAGTCTGCGGCTTTTCGGGGCTAGCCGAATGGTGAGACCGCATGAGCAGCGGTTTACTGGAGGATCCCTTCCGCCCGGATGCGTGATCCGCAGCCTTGAGCGCTTGTGTCTTGGTCTCCTGACGAGCGGTGTCGGTCGACAGATTCGACAGGGTCGAGCTTGTGGAGGACGCTGCTGAAATAGGCGAGGAGGCTTCGACATCCATGTCGCGCTGTGGCATATCGGAGGGGTTAGCCAGTTACGCGACGAGTTTAACTGCAACAGCCGCGACTCACCCATTGGAGGAGCGCATCGACGAGTTGAGCCTTTTTTCGGCCATCGTGGTCGATGTCGCGCTCTTCGCAGAGGCGGACGAGGTCATCCTTGCGATAACGCATGAGCATCGTCCCGGTCGCTGCGGTTAAATCAACTTCGTCTTCTGCGAGAAGCAGCGCTGGTCAGGTTGAGGCGTTGTTGCAAAGCTGGCACAGAAAGATGGCGCTCACCCTCGTGATTCCCCTCGTTCTCGTCCGGTTCATACTCGTCCGCGTCGTCCTCGGAGTGCGCACCATCTTGCATCTCGACGTCCTCCATCGCCGGTGCCGACTTCTTAACACGCGATAGGCGCACAACCTTGTCGTGTCGAAGCGTCCGACCCGCCTGGCGCTGATGGCTCGCCGCTTCCACTACTCGTTTGCCTTTGCTACCTCGCGCCTGGCCGTGGTTGTCGTGTTCCGTCTCGCCGCCGCTCTCTTCGTCGGCGTCCGAGGGGGGCGTGATGACCTGTTTCGCACTTCGACCGGACCTGCGACGACCCTTGACCTGCCCGTCCGCAGCGACGGCCCCGTTCGCCCGGCGAGTTGATCCGCGTCGGCGCAACGTCTGTCCGCTCGAGTTGCAGGACTCGCCTTCCGAGTCGTATCCCTGCGAGCCGGTCTCGGAATCGGAGCCTGCGGCATCTCCTGTGCTCGCGTCCAGGTCGCGCTCATCGGCCATTGCCGAGTCTTCGTCGCCCTCCTCACGTGGTCTGTCGACGACCTGCTCGTCCTTCCGTGGCCCGAAGAGCGTGCGCCGCAATCGGAGGCCGTGGGCGGATCCGTGAGGAGGTGGCGATGGCATCCTCGTCGGCCGGACATGGCCTCGCGTGCGATGCGCTACCGGCGTGGCGCCAGTGATCGAAGGCCCTCCCGCTGCTCCAAAGCTCTTGTGAAAGCCGTTGAGGGCAGAAGGTCCGGGATTGACCTTGAGCGTGGGCGTTCCGTTCGCGCCGGGTCTTCGGAAGGGCAACGGAGGTGGTGGCATCTCGACCTCGCTAGACCGTCTCGCCATCGCAGTAGAAGTCGTATTGGACGAGGTCGCACGAGGTGTTTGCTCGGCATCGTCTTCCTCGACTTCGGTTGCCTCGCCCGCATCACTTTCCGCGTCGCCATCTTCATCGCTCGCCGAAGGTGGTGGTGTCGGTTCCTGCCGTCGAACGCCGCTGCGCCGCTTCAGCACCCTTCGTCGGGGTGTGGCAGCAGCAGCACCAGTCGATCGCGTGCCGGCGCGTGTCCCTTGCTGCGAGTCTGTGCTGCTGCTGTCGGCTCCCTCAGAGCTATTTTCTTGCGAAGTCCGAGGGTACGGAGTGGCTCGGCCGTCCTCCTGCTCCGACGCTTCCGCGTCAGATTCGGGTGGTCGCGCAGCTAGAATAGCTTGGATCGATTGATCCTTTGTGCGGGGATGAGGCCCTTCGTCGGCTTTGGTGTACAAGCGCTGAACGAGATCAACGAGTTCCGCGGCGCGTAGTGACCGCAATTCGTCGGGCGACCAGGTGTAGAGTTTTGCCTCCAGATCTGCGGGAACAAGAGCATCAGCGAGGCGTCGCCAAATGATCGCTGCAGCTCATACAAACCTTTATCGCTGCGTGAATCGGCGTCCGCCTCAGACTCCTCATCCTCCTCGTCGATCGGTTCCGGATCATGCATGCTGTCGCTGCGCGTCCGTCTTCGGGCTCGAATGACTGCCGTAGAAGGACCGGCTCGCGGTACCAATTCGTCCTGATCTCCGTCATATTCGAGTTGCGACTGCGAGCTGCGTCGTCGACTGCGGCGCAACGCCGGTTGACGCGTCTTTATTTCCTCGCGAGCGGATGGCGAGGCATTCAACGAGGTACTTTTGCGCCTGGTAGGAAGGGTAGACTTTGACCGTGCGGTGGCGGCAGATGTCTCGCGTGACTGCCGTCTAGACCGCTCGTCGAGGTCGCTCGCGTCGTCGTCCCGCGCCCGCTCTTTTCCCTTGCCCTTGTCTGCTGCCTGACGTTGCACGTGATGGTTCACCGGCAGCGGACTCAGCGGGTGAGCAGTGCGAGATCCGCCTCGAGTCGCGTTGCGGGGTTGTTGAGTGATTCCGTCGACGGTACCCTCGTCTCCCGTTGCCCTCGTGGCGCGCGTGCGTCCATCAGCTCGGCGTGTCCGTGACGTTCCGTGCGTGCGGTGCGGCAGGGACGTCCTGCGTGCGGCGGCGGTGCGGTGGCCAGCGAGGCTTCCTGCCGAAGGGGCCGAAGTGCGACGTCGTGTAGTCCGCGTCCCGTGGTCGTCCGAGTGCTCGTCCTCGTACTCAGACTCGGTCTCGTCACTGCTGTCGTCTTTTTCGCCGTCCGAATCGAGCGTGCGACTGCTGCTGCGCGATTGACTGGCCGAGATCTTTTGTCGCTTCCTGGCTCGTCGCAGAGGCCTGCGAGGCGATGCGGCCGCCGCGGTCGGTTTGGTACGCTTTGTCGGCATCTAGTGCAAGTTGACTGGCATGGATCGGAGGTGATCTGACCGAGAAGTGCGCTGTTCACGCGACGAGGAAGAAAAGGCACAGCGAGAGCGAGGCGACGAGGTGAAGGTCTGCGGCTGCGTCAAGACGGACCTGGGTCGTCGTGGAGTTGGCACGGAGCAGAGTCCAGGGGTCTGTACGAGTCGGAGAAACGCCTGCCAGCTGCTCTACGCGGTCTCGACGAGAGACCGTGAGCGGGTCGTCACACTTCGCTAAAGGCTTCTCATTACTGACGTGGCAATACAACCATTACAACCTCGTCGTTTTTCTCTGGCTCCCGGAGCTGCTCGCTGCGGAGTCACCTTGGCGATGCTGCAATGGGCCTTGGAAAGTTATGCTTGATCAGGATCCAGGGAAGGGGTGTACGAAAGCCAGCCGTGGAATTGCCTCTCGAGCCCCCGGTGCTGAAAGAAAAGTGAAAGAAAAGACAGTTCGTGACATAGCAGATTTACGTGAACAGCGAGAGGGACGAGGGAGAAACAAAGTGCACACATAGCGGATGGGAGAAAGAAAAGTGAAGACTCTACGCAACGCTGGCGACGATGCTCTCGGCCTTGTTGAGAGCCGCAACCTGCAAAGCGGCGGAGTGTGTCCGTCAGTACCCAAACAGGCGCAATGAATTTTCGGGCGGAGGGACAGAATGAGCGACGCACCATCTTGATGCACTCCTTCCTCCGCTGGACGACGCTATCCGACTCCTTGAGCATCTCCTCGATCATGTCGGGCTTGTACAGTTCGGCGAGGAGCTCGCGCTGCATCGTTTCCTTGGCGTGGAAGACCAGCTTGAGCATGATGGCTGTGCGTGGAGGTAATGCCCGCAGAGGCGGGTCAGTCATTCGTGCAATCCGAAAGACCGAGGCTGGTTAAGATTAGAGAGCACACGCACCTTTCGGGACCATGTCGATCAGAGTCCGCTTCGACAGCGCAAAGTAGCTCGAGATGAGGAGCTTGATAACCTCGGTCTCCATCGTCTCGCGCTCCGAGAGGGTACCCGTCGCCCGCAGCGCGGGAGGGGGCGCGTCCATCGCCGCCGCGCCCTTCTTCTGGGCGAGGGCGGGGTTCTTCCGACCGCCCGGCCAGAACGAGCCAAAGAAGCCCTCCTCCTTCTGCTTGAGGTCGACGTCGAGGTCCTTGCCGTTGTTGAGCGTGCCCGGCAGCAACTTGCCCGTCTTGGGGTCGACTCCCGGCGCCGCGGCAGGCGGCTTGTTGGCGTTCATGCGGTCCGAGACGATCGCCATCGCCTTGTGACCCGAGATAAAGTCGGGGTGGCCGGTGTTGATGTAGGTCGACTCCATCGCGACGAGGTCCTGCACGAGCTTGTTGGTCGGGAGCATCGACTTGCGGAAAAAGTTTTGCACGCTCGAGTAGAACTTGTCGCGCAGGCCGGGATACCGCTTGAACGTGGTGTTCTTGTTGAGCAGCTGCGCGAGTATCCGCATGAGCTCGTCGTAGACGAGGCTCGCGCACTTGAGGGCCGGCTCCTCGATCCGCTTGATCTGCTGCTTGATGATGACTTCGAAGGCGGTCGTGCCGACGAAGAGAGCCGGCGAAGAGCCGGACGAGTTGTAGAGGATCGTCCGGATGTCTGCGTCCTTGACGTAGTCGAACGGATCGAGCGACTTGACGCCGTTCGAGAAGAGCTCGTGGAAGACGAACGAGATACGAGCACCGCCGGACAGCTCGTTCAAAGCCAGGTCGGAAGAGCTACCGTCGATTGCGGTCCGGAACTCGCCGCAGAACTCGGTGATGATGCCGAGGATGACGCTGCTGCCGTCCGTGCCGCCGTTCGGTCCACCGAGCGAAGCGAGCTCTGCCTCGTACTTGGTGAGGTTCTGCGAGATCTTCTGCTTGATGTCGGGCAGGGTCGCCTTGATGTGGTGCATCAGGATCGTGTTGAGGCGACGCGTCAAGTACGGAGTACCGCAGTAGGCAGCCTTGGAGCGGTAAGACGGGTGGTTCTCGAAGAACTGCCGCTCGCTTTCGAGAGCCGCGTTGATCGGTCGCTTCTGGTCAATGTCGCGCTGACTGCGGTTCACGACGGGAACGTAACCGAGGCGGAGGGGGATGATGCGACCGGCGAGAATGTCGACGACGTCCGTGCCCTGGTCCATCAAGTCGACCTTGGTCAAGACACCGATCGTCCGGAGACCTTCCGGGTCGACCTCGCGCGCGAGCTTGAGGCCGTCCGAGTTGGCCAAGTCGGTGTTGGCGGCAGTGACGGCAAGGATGATCGAGTTGGGCTTCGAGATGAACTTGAGGAGCATGTTGCGGATCTGGATCTCGATGTCGCGAGGCTGGTCACCAACGGGGACCTTGGTGAGACCGGGCAAGTCGACCAAGGTGAGGGTGAGGACGTTCGGCGAGAAAATACGGAGACCGATAGGTACGGGTGAAATGCCTGCGGTGTCGAGCGTGAGCTCTCGTCGGGCGCGGCAAAGTCAAGAAGATGAGTAAAGAAACCGACCAGCATTCCTTCCCGTCTTGAGCTCCGTGTCGGCAACGATCTCGTCGCGGACCTTGTTGAAGTCGTAGAATTTCTCGCCCGGGCGGTGCAACTGTCGTGGACCAGGGTCAGCGAGGTGTAGCCGTCTCTCTGCGCTTACAGGGTCCGACTCACAAACTCGGCCCACTCGTCTGGGTTGCTTCCCTTGTCGCTGGTCGGCTTTGAGCCCTCCTCTTCCTTGACGTCTCCATCTATCGAGACGAATGTTTCGAGTCAGTGAAAGTCGCTGTCGTGTGAAGAGACGAGTCGATCACGTACCCTCGGTTCCGTTCGGCTTGGAAGTCGCGGGACGGTTGATGAGCTGGAGGATCAACGGTCGCCGGGTGACGATACCGGTACCACGCGGCAGAAAGTCGCGTCCGACAATGTTCTCGAGGACGGACGACTTTCCGGAACTCTGCGAACCGACGACGGCAATCTGGGGCAAGTCGATCGTCGAAGTCGAGAGACCGCTCTGCGCGAACGCGTCTTGCAGCAAGTTGACCGTCTTGATGAGTTGTGTATCCATGCTGGGCTGTTCGCTGATTCGGTTTCACGGGTCGGGAGACTTGAGTATTGCGTGCAGCGTCAGGTCAAGCGAAAGAGGCGGTGGGTGAGTGATACGGCGGCCGTCTGTCTACGGCGACTGTCAGCGCGTGTCCTTGGCTCTCCCGGTGGAATATCCGCGGGCTGGTGGTCACAGGGCGGCGACACGCAAGCCCAAGGGTTGAGCAGAGGTGTGAGAGGTCGGGGGTGGGGGTCTCTCGCTCTTGCTGTCGAACGAACGCGGGATCAGTCGAGATAGGCATTGGCGCTCACCTAGCTGCTCTGTGCTGCGCGCTTGCTGACAAGAGTCTTTCTGCAACGGGGTGCAAGGGAGAGACTGCGACGGGGCTGCAGCGCGAGAGTGGCGGTGCTGGCCCAGCTGCGGCGGCGACACGTCGATCAGGTGTAATCCGCTCCTCATGAATTCATCCATAGAACGTATGTACACGCGCGGAAGATCTTTTACAGATTATACTACTGCTCCCGCATCAGAAAGAAAAAGAGGAAGGACCCAAAGAGTGGCGCAGCGCCGAGGAGGTGGCACCGGCGGCCTCGGGATGGATCAAAACTCCTCCTTCCAGATCATCTCAACTTCCGGGCCAAGGCTATCGAGACAGTCTCGAAGGTTGGCCCGCGGACGCCAGCCAAGGCGACGGGATCGCTCCGCAGTCGCTTGCGAGTTGGTCCCGGCAAAGTCGGCCTGCGGAAAAACGAGCAGTCAGTCACAATTTGCGAACGCAGGAAGACTGCAATGCAACTCACGTCGGGTCCGTAGTACTCCTTGAGCTCCTCCGGAGAGAAAGGGGAAGGTTCCGCGAATTGCGCGAGGCCCTGCCGCTTGAGCGCTCTCCCAACCTCCTCGGCCGCCTCTCGGCACACGTATCTGTTACCGCGATCAGTTTGAATGAGCTCTTAGCTCGGTCACGAACCTGTACATGGCTCACTGTCCATTCGCGGCGTTGTAGTAGCCGCCCCGTCCGCTTCCGCAATCTTCGCCACTCAGCGCTGCGTGCAGAATCAGCTCGTAGAGGTCGGTGAGGTCGTCGGTATGCACAAGCGGCCCTTTTGGTGCGTTCGAAGCTGTCAGCGAGGGCATGAATGACAGAGCAAGCGCCGTGACGCACAGGTGTTTTCGTATTTGCCCACGAGTCCCGCCCGTTTGCGTTTGATGCTGGCTCGGACGAGCGCCGGCATCTGATTACTGTGCTTGTGGAAAATCGTCCCAGCTCCCGGCTCGGTCGAAATGCCAAAGATCGTGCCGGGGAGGACGATATACGATTGAACGTGGCCTGCCTCGGCGGCGGCGATGATCTTGACATGGACTTTGCGTTGCGGATGCGCGGTCCCGAGCGCTTCGATGGCTGCGACGTCCAAGTCGCTGTAGACTTTGTCGTTGGGCAAAGGGGGGAGACCGCGTGCATCTCCGGTAGCAAAGATCCCCGTTCCGGACTGCACAAAGGGGCGTCAGACCCGGTGGATCCATGCTGAGGAGAACATCCGGGAGGAAAGGGTACCGTGTGGATCAGGATCCCGACGCGGCGTCCCTGGCTCTTGCGGATCTTGAACCCTTCGAGGATAGCCTCCGCCGAAGCCAAGTGCGAAGTCGAAGCGCAGGCAAACACCACGTCGGACCTGCGTCGATCGATGGATGGATGGATGGATGAAGAGCAGCTCCCGTCAGACCGTGAATCTGCCGTCCGCCGTTACACCCAATCCGGAGCGAAAAGGGCTAGCCTACTCGGTCGCCTGCTCCCGAATCAGCTCCACCGAGTCGAGCGAGCCGATGATCACATGGACGCCAGCCTGGTGCAGCAAGTCGGCACGGGAATCGCGAGTCCTGACGAGCGCCGTGACGTGATAGCCTGCCCGGACTAGTCTCTGGCATACGGGTCCGCCGATATAGCCCGTGGCGCCGAGGAAGAGTATGCGGATCTTCGTCATCAGCGTCGACGGTCGTCCCGCAATAGTGTAGCGATGGCAGCGATGGCAGCGGCTGTAGTGGCGGAGTCTAACCGCAAAAAGGAGCGGCGGCTATCCGTCTGCATGCAGGGTGTGCGGTAGCTGGAGAAGAAAGCGAGAGAGACTCCCATCGCTCGAGCAAGAGTCGCAGCATCTCCTCTCCCCGAGGCCGACGACCTACATACTCTCGCTCAACCTTACACGGACCAGATCGAATCCCGGTACCAAAGGAGGGGCTGAGGGGAAGTTGTAAGATTGCCAGAAATGCGTCAAAATTCCCCCGCGAGCTGGAGGCTCCCATTTTACAAGCTATTTGCACATTGATTGCGAGAGAGAGAGAGAAAGAGAGGGGCTCAAAGCGCGTACGTAGTCGTCGGAAGGGTGCTTGATTACCGAGTGAGTTGGAAGTCGTCTGCGCGCACGGCCCAAGCAAGAAAAGGTAAAGGTCAGTCGATGCCGTCTCGCTCGCTTGCTCCCGCAAGACATGCACTGGAACAAGACGGCAAAGGTCGCGCGCGCGAGCGACACCAGCCTCCTCCGCCACCATCCCTTCCGGTGCAGACGAGGCGTGCCAAACCAAACGAAAACGGCGAGCTTACCGATACGAAGCAACAGCCCGGTCGTCTCTGTTGCAAGTTCGATCGCGCTGCACAGCGAGGTTATCGGGAGAGGGTCAGCACCATCAGGTCGACGGAAGAAGACGAAGGAGGAGACGAGAAAGAAGCGCGCACCTGGTCGAGACGAGCAGCGGTTGCAACACGTTCTCCTCGACAATGTTGGAGATGACACCCTTGCGAACGTTCTGCATCATCGTGAACACAGCCGCGTACATGAGTACGAGTGCATCGAGCCAAAGACCCGAGTGCGATGCGGACACAGTATGAGGGAAGAAAGCAAGATGACGCACGATACCTGCTGTCCGGTCGCCGGCCGCGTGCTTGTTCCGGAGCTGAGTGACGAGCTGGACAGGGTTGAGACCGGCATTCTCCGCGAGGGTTGCTGTGAGGGGCGGGGAGAGAGCAGTCCGTGGACGGTGGTCAGGGGCGATTCGTTAGTCCAGAGTGACCTCCGAAACGAGAGTGTTTTTTTTTGACATGGGAGTAGGTGGGAAGAGGGACAGAGAACGCACAGGGGATGACCTCGAGAGCCTCTGCATACGCCTGGAAGCAGTACGCCTCTGCGCCCTTGAGGGTCTGGGCATGCTGCGCGAGCAACCTCGCGCAGTGAATCTCGGGCGCGCCTCCGCCCGCAATCAGGAACCGCTTCTTGACGAGGCAGCGGACGACGCACAACGCGTCGTGGAGGGACCGTTCCGACTCTTCGAGGACGAGGGCGTTGGCGCCCGTGCACAGGATCGAGACCATCTTGCCGCTCGGGTTCTTGACGCCCGAGACCTTGACAAACTTGGCGCCGTTCTTGCTCGTCTCCTCGACGAGGTCGGCCTCGCCGAGTTTGTCGCTCGTCATCTGTTCGACGTCGGGGATCGGCTTGCACCCAAACGCGCGCGAGAGGAACTCGATCTCGTCCCGCTCGACGTCCTTGATCGCCATGATCTTGAGCTTTTGGAGGTACGCGAGCGCGAGTTCGTTGACGGCGTCGCGGAGGATCGATTTCTGGATTAGGAGGACGTTGCAGCCCGACTTTTTGATCGCCTTGCACAGGTTGAGGATGTAGAGGCGCTCCTCCTTCAGGATCTTGTCCATTTGCCGGTAGTCGTTCACCACGATCTGGTTGTCCATCTGTGTGTCGGGGGGGATTGTGCGTCAGTTTAGTCGCAAAAAACATCCCCCAACGAGTTACTGAGACGAGACCGACATCGGGCTTGGGCGGGCTGAGCTGGAACTGGATGATGCCGATCTTGGCCTTTTCGATCCGGGTCGGACCGCCGGCCGACGTGATGGCGTTCTGGTGGAGTAAGACGCCGTCCATGAGCTCGGTGTCGTCGATGGTGCCGCCGACTTTTTTCACGAGGCGGATGTCGCGCAGGTCGACGTTCTCGGACGACGAGGTGACGAGGCGGAGGACGGCGTCGACGGCGATCGGGGCCAGGATGGAAGAGTACTGCGAGACGATCTGTGTGCGCGGTAGTGAAGGTTAGGTGCGGGCTCACAGGGCGCGCGCGAACGGTCGGTTCATCCGCGACTCGACACTCGCCTTGGAGGAGAGACTGGTGGTGGCGGCGCGGAGGAGGTTATCCCGGTCCGAGAGGTCGACCGGGGTCGACATGTCCTGCAAATACTCGACGACCTTGGCGGCGGCGCGCGAGAAGGCCTCGGCGATGATGGTCGGGTGGATGCCCTTGCCGAGCAACTTTTCGGCTGCGCCGAGGAAGGACCCGGCCAAGACGACGACCGAGGTGGTGCCGTCTCCTGCTTCAATGTCTTGTGCGGCCGAGAGGTCGACGAGCTGGTGGAAGCCATGAAGGGGTCAGTACACGAGTGAGGAGCGAGGGAGAATAGGGAGGCTGACCATGCGAGCTGCGGGGTGCATGACGCTCATGTGCTTGAGGATGGTGGCGCCGTCGTTGGTGATGACGACTTCACCCTGCGCGGTCTGGATCATCTTGTCCATTCCTCGTGGGCCGAGCGAAGTCCGTACGGCGTCGGCGACGGCTGCGAGCAGGGCGTGGATGAGCTGCGAGGCCCTGTGGGAGTTGGAAGGGAGAGGGAAAGGAGTACCTTTGGCAGCAGTCATGTTACTGAGCCTGACTTCCATTGGCTTCTCATTGCCCTGTAGAGCAGCAGCAGCAGAGGGTCAGCCAGGGCAGCGAGTTGAGTTGGAGATGAGGAGGAGGAGGAGGACTCGCCTGGAACGCGCGCCTGGCGGGGGCTGCGGATGCTGCTTGCGGTGCTGCTACTGCTGGACTCGCCATCTCTGTGCTCGTCTCGTCAAAGAGTGGTGGAGACGACGGAACGAGGGTTCGCTCTCGACGCGACTCTCTCGCCAGCTGCTCTCACTTTGATCTGACACGTGCAGCCAGTGCTACCCAGACGATCAAGATGGTAAGTGGGGACGAGCTATAGTCTACGCCCTCCCCTACTTTGTGCTCTTGTCCCTCGCCGCCGTGGCGCCGACTCGACCGCTCTCCGCCTTGTTCGACGACAACCCGCCGTCTCACTGCCACCGGACTCGATTGTGCCGCAACGCGGTACATCGAACGAGGCGAGGCAGGGAACGACGGGTGCGAGGTGACCGACTGCTCGAGTCGATTCGTCGTCCTGCTTCCTGTCCTGTCGTCGGCACATTCCAGCGGGCGGCGTCTCCACCTCAGCCGGGCATCTCGGGCCCGAGGTTCCCAGGATGGCGATCAATAAGCCTTCGAACACAAACTGCGCTCAGTCGGCTCGATCGCAGTCGCTTTCCGATGGTCCGACCGAGCGACCTCGGAACCGCCTTTCCCCTTTGCAGCTCCTCGCGCCATCAAACCCTGCATGACCCCCTACTGTACTCATACGCCGTCGAAGCTGACCCTATGTCTCGCGCCGTCGTATACAGGCCGACATCAACGCGATCGCAAAGCAGTTTGTCGAGTTCTACTACAACCAGTTCGACTCGGACGTGCGTCTCTCGTTTCCTGCGTCACCCGGAGCACGGATAGAACTCATCGTTCCTTTGGTCTCTGCGCAGCGCTCGCAATTGGCTCCCCTTTACGTGAGTACCCGTCTCCATTCCGGTCCTGCGACTGCCCGGACCTTCTGCTCGTTTCCTCCGATCTTCACCTTTCGTCCATGGTCCTGATTCCCACCGCTCCCCACCACAGCGCGACCACTCGATGCTTTCCTTCGAGGCTCAGCAATTCCAGGGCGCCGCCTCGATCGTCGAGAAGCTCGCCGGCCTGCCGTTCACCTCCATCAAGCACCAGGTCTCGACTATGGACGCCCAGCCCGCCGCGACCGACAAGGCGTCGATGATTGTCCTCGTCACCGGTCAGCTCTTGGTCAGTCGACGTCGCCCTTGGGAACGATGAATCGTCCCAGAGGCGGGGATCCCGTTAACTCTTCGACCCCTTTACGCCTTTGCAGACTGGAGAGGAGTCGAACCCGCTCATGTTCTCCCAGGTGTTCCACCTGATGCCGGAGAACGGCAGCTACTACGTGTAAGTTCCTGATCGCTATCTCTTTTCCTGAACCTTCGCCCCTGACCACAGGCCTCCTACGCGCCGTCCGTCGCAGGTTCAACGATGTTTTCCGGTGCGCGCCGCTCATTCGGCTTCGTGAGCGTGTTTCAAAGTCGGTTTCAGCTGACTTTTGTTTCATCTTCGCAGACTGGTGTACGGCGCATAGGTGTTTCTCTTTGCAACGAATCCTTCCCCAATCAAGTTTCTTCCCAGATGAAGTTGCTCGTCTCGGGCCAAGTCCAGTCTGGACCGGCTCTAGATACTGGGACTATCTTTTCTGGGTCAAGCGATTACATGCCTACAGATCAAGAGAGACATTCCACGCGACTGTTCTGCCGTGAGGACCTCGACCGTCGATCCATGCTCGGACGACCGCTCCTACACGACGCCGCGCCTCCTGGCTTGCTGCATCTCGAGACCTTGCTGCTGCTGAGGCGATCCAGAAGGCGGCGCGGCGTGCTCGGCGCAGCGAACCTGCGGAGGAGACGCCGACGACGTCGAAGCGTGCAGGCTCTCGTTGCTGCTCCACCACGTCCACCGACATCCGCAAGAACGAGCCGGAGAAGGCGTCCGCGACGACGACGCGGTCGACCAATCGCTGAACCGTGAAGAGAGGACCGGCGCTCCACCACCACCGGCACCCTCCTCCTCCTCCTCGG
The DNA here is from genome assembly GCA_023628275.1 of Rhodotorula sp. M30-05A-2. Lineage (NCBI taxonomy): Eukaryota > Fungi > Basidiomycota > Microbotryomycetes > Sporidiobolales > Sporidiobolaceae > Rhodotorula > Rhodotorula sp. M30-05A-2. The sequence goes on along the minus strand of JAMALC010000044.1, from coordinate 11,389 downwards.
CGGTGGCAGCGGCGGCGGCAAGATGTCCTTGCTGTTGCGCTCGACCTTCATGCCGATGCGAACTCGAGCGCGACGAGACGCTGCTGCTGGTCGTTAAGCGCCGGAGCAACGTACGAGGCCGAGAAGAGTCGAAGGTGTGACGAGCGGTGGTGATCCCAGTCGAGCGGTCGACGTTCCTTTCCGCATCACCGCCCTGGACCGTCGCGCCTTGAATTGTAGGAGGAGGATGTCCTGCATTGCTGCTGATGCGCGGCGAGGGATGGTGGTACGCATAAGACGCGGTCGGGTGAGCCATGTGCTGCGGCGGCGGCAGGTGGGCGGGGTCTCCTCCGATCCCACGCAAGGAGGTCGTGCGGATGGGTTGCGGACGGGTCGGCACCACGCTCCTGCTGTGCATCAAGTCGCTCTCGCCCGGATGAGCAGCGAGAGCGATTGGCGTCGTTGGGAAGCAGGCGAATCCGCCCAAGAAGGCCGAGTATTCGTCGTCGCCGCCACCCCGAGTCGGCGTCGACATCAGCGCGGACGCGGACGGCGGCGAGATCAGGTCAAACTCCGAGTCAGATTGACTGTTACGGCGGGCTGCTGGTCCTGTGAACCGGTCGCTGAGGCGGCGAACGAACCGCGACGCGAGACGTTGGAACGGCGGCGAGCTGCCAAGGACGGACTTCGCCAAACTGCTCCCGATCGGCAGATCTTCGCGGTACCGAGTGCTGATCGGGCCCTTCATGTTTAGATTGGATTTGAACTCGGGCCGCGTCTGCCTTGGAAGTGTTCGAAGCAACGGGGGTCCCAGGGAGCATTGAGCCCGATTCTATGCCGGTCCACGGTGCGAGCCATGCGCTTAGCTCTCCGAGGGATCGCGCCGAGCGGTGCGACTGCGCCGACGCTGCCTCTTCCCACAAGGCGGGAGCGCAGTCGCGGCGACATGCGCGTGAGAAGGCCATCGACTCCACTTCCTCAAGAGAACCACTGGCAAAGCTGTAGACACGCTGGGACATGTACACGTGAAGCATGCAAAGTACCGGGGTCCTACACAGGAAATACTAGCTCGTCCGAGATCCAAGCTCGTTCTCGCGTTCAAAAGCTCCACCACCTCATCCAGTTCGGCCTTTCCTGCTTGGCGCGCTTGACTGCATCCCAAGAACGCTCGATCGACGCCGCCGTCTTGCAGAAAAAGTCGCTCAGACTGTTCGTCTCGTCGTCCGACCCTTCGCTCGCCGATTCGGGGGTTGCAGTGTCGCTTCCGGCGCTGGCGGCCACCGTTTCCTCCCCGACTTCGTCTTTGATCGGCGGCGCGCAGTGCCCGGACCCTGGAGTGCACTCCTCGAGGTAGCCTTCAACGTCCTCCTTGTGCTCCTGAGAAGTCGACGACGAGGGTTTGGCGGGAAGAGGCGCCGGCGGGAGGACTGGATCCGAATGGAAGCGAGCCAACGATCCGTGCCCGGGGCGGCCGTTCGCGCTCTCGACCTTCGGACGGGTGTCGAACACCATCTTGCCTCCGAGCGTAGTCTTGAACGGCATCCGGACCGCCTCCGCACTGGAAGGATCGGGGGGCGGAGTGGTTCCCGAGCTCGTGCGAGGGGCTGGCTGGTGAACCGTAACCGTGGTGGACTGTACGCCGCTAGGCGCTTCAAGAGTCGTAGATTCTGTGGTCGCAGAGGTATACCAGTCAGTCTCGACCGTCGATCCTGCTCGCGGGCTGGAGGGCTGCTGTGCGCACCCGACATCAGATGACGGGAAAGTTCATCCGATCCACCGAGCGCCAGAGCGGGCCCGGGGAAGGATAGGAGACGCGGCAGTGGTGGAGCACAGTAGTTGAATCGAGGTCCGGTAGTCTGGTACGGGACCCGAGACGAGGACAAGGTGAGAGAGAGAAGTGGAGAAACGCGAGCCGGCGCGAAGAGAGGTTGGGAGGCTTCGACTTTTCTCGCTCCGTGCCCGTACAGTGCCGTAAGCTTCCGCGGGAGGTTTTTGAAAATTCTACAACCTTGTAACTGACAGACGAAGGCCGGTCCGAGAACGTGAAACGGATGTGGCAAGTAGCGACCCCGGAACCATCACTGCTGCAGTCCCGAAAGCTCCTCACAGACCCTGTGGTACCCGGACGAGATGTATCCTGACCTGTATGCATTGCGCGGATCTCACTTGAGCTGCTCCGGTTACTCCGTTGACGGTCCGAAGAGACTTAACGCCCAGAGAGCAGAATTCGCTGTCCGGGCGGGCGAGCGACGCCAGGCTGTTTGGCTGGCGGCGCAGCCGCACTCGGCGCCGCGGCGTTCGACCATGACGTCGGACGGTAGGCGAGGCAGGGAGAAGGTACAGGAGATGCGTGAAAATCGGAGAAAGAGGAGAGGTCAAAGACGGTGGCGACGAGTTGAGCACTGTCGACGAGACGAGGGCATCGCGTAGCGCTGGAAGTTCGCGCCAAGAGGGCCCCCTGCGGGAAGGACATCGCCATCCCAGCCGAGCCGCCGCACGAAGCTGAGGGAGACCGTCAGGTCACTTGGAGCGGAGGGCGAGTCTCGCCACGGGACGTTCAGTAGTCGGTCACGTTCGAGAGCGTGTACGTCGTCCTGGCATCGTCGTCGTTGGTCCATCCTGCCTGCGATTTGTAATCGCTGACAGCGTCGGACAGGCTGATCCGATCCGCCTGCGAGTAGCCGACGCTGCTCGCGGCACTGCTCATCCCACTGCCCGGAACGCCGCCGTTCGCGATGCTGCTCGCGTCGTCCCCTCGGACACTTGCGCCATCCGCCGAGGACAAGAGGTCCTGCGAGAAGGTGGACGAGGCGTAGGTCGAAGCGGGACCGCCGCGCTTCATGCTCGACGGATAGGCCGAGCCGGCTTGACTGAAAGTCGGGAGGCCCGACGAGTAAGTCGCCTGCGAGCGGACAGACTGGGCGTCCGAGGGGATCGAGCCGATGGCATCGTGCGTCCGGTAGAAGCTCGAGTCGAAGCGAGAGGGCAGGCCTGGAGTGGACGATCCGCTGTTGAGGCCGCTCGCGAAGACGTCGCGCGCGTCGTGCTGGAACCGGTTCATGTTGGCGTTGCGGTCGAACGGTCGTCGCGGCTTGCTGAACTGGATCATGGACGGCTGCAGGTTGTTGAGCGGGCCCTCCACCAGCGTCTTTTTCTCCTTGTAGTGCGTGAGGAGGTAGTGCCACAACGCATGCTGTTGAAATCGGAAGCAGATCAGTTTTTCTGCTCCAGGCTATAGCGATGCTGCAGGGCAAAGAAAGCTCACCTTGCTGAGAACCTTGGGGTTGCCGAGGATGACGAGACCGTACTTGGCTCGGGTCAAGGCGACATTGAGACGCCGCGGGTCGTTCAAGAACCCGATGCCCTGGTGTTCGTTGCTTCGCACGCAGCTCATGATGATGTAGTCCTTCTCTCGTCCCTGGAAAGCGTCGACCGAGGCGACCTCGATCTCCTTGTACAGTTCCTTCTTCAATGAACCGTTCGCCTGCATGTACGAGACGATGTACGAGCGTTGGCCCTCGTACGGCGTGATGATGCCGATCTGGCTCGGCATGACGCCAGCCTTGAAGAACCGCGTGACGATCTTTTCGACGTTCGAAGCTTCCGTCCTGTGGGAGTTTGGAAAGGAGTCAACAACACGCGGAGACGTCGCAGAAGGCCGGAAGAGAGACTTACCTGTTCAGGAATGAAGTACCACTCGACGAGATCTCTTCCTGTCCGAGGTTCTGGTGGAAGTACATCGGCGTGGTCGGCTGCGGCCACGGGAAGTCGACATTCTTGCGGAGGCGTTCCGGCGCGGTCACGCCGTTCTGGAGAGTCCCTTCGTAAAACATGTTCGACGGGAACTCGGAGAGGCACGGGTGCATGCGGTACTGGACTTGCAAGCGGATGGGACGGTTGCCGAGGAGGATGAGACGCTCGAAGAGGGACTGGTTGAGACCGGCACGGGCGGCCTTCTTGTTCATGATCGTGGGTCCGAGTTGCGAGTGATCTGCGGGGAGCACCGATCCGCTTAGCATACACCCCAAGACTAAGGAGCGGGCGTTTCCGACGTACCTCCGACCATGACGAGCTGCTTGACGCCGAAAGTCAAAGGGATCATGCACTCTGGCTCGGTCTGCAAGAGACACGCGGCCGTAAGCTCTCAGCACACCGCAGATCGACACTCAAAAAGGCACGCAAACGTACAGCCTGAGTAGCCTCGTCGATGAGGACCGTCCGGAACTTGAGGTTCTTCAAGCGGGGGTCACCGCACCCGACACAAGTCGCGCAGATGACATCCGCATTGGTCAAGATCTCCTTCTCGACCGCGCGCGTCAACGCACGGAACTTGCGCTCGTCCGAGCTGCTCAACTCGCCCTGCTCCTGCTTGAGCTGAATGAGCTTCTGCAGTTCCGGGTGCGTGTCCGAGTTGGCGACTTGGGCGTGCAGCGTCAAGAACGAGACGGACGACTCGAGCGCCTCGCGCGATTTCGCCGTCACGCGGACGACCTTCAAGCCGGTTTGGTGGATCTTTTCGGTGAGCTGGTCGACGGCGACGTTGGACGGCGCCGAGACGAGCACCTGGCCCGGGTTCATCTTGGACAGGTGGTAGACGATCGAAGCCGAAGTGACGGTCTTTCCGGTTCCCGGGGGACCCTGCAATGATAGGAGGTTGTCAGACGCTGCGCCGTTGCCGAGATGAAGCCGTTGGACTGCAACGTACCTGGATGAGCGAAAGCGGTTTCTGCAACACGCTCTTGACGGCGTAGATCTGCGAGTGATTGAGGTCGGGGAGGTTCGGTGCCGAAACCCTGCGCAAGAACGCACGGTGAGCTCTCGCATACAACAAAGGTAACGCACGAAAAGCAGTTACCTCTTTGGCATCTGCGCGCGCAGGACCTGCGGCGGGTCGGCATCGTGCCCCATGAGTTTGTGATAGATGTACCCCGACACGCTCTGCTCGTCGACGGCAAAAGTCCGCATCGCCTGCTGCATGCGGTCGAACGAGGTCGACTTCCAGACAAAGTCGGCTGAAAAGTTGTGCGTGCAGTCGATCGGGACGTTGTCCGAGCGCTTCAGTTCGAGGGCGATCTCGTCCGAGACGTCTGATTGGTGGCGAGGTGGGCGAGATGGGTTAGCAATCCCGACAGCTATAGCGGAGGAAGTCTGAAGATGACTCACTGTTGGGCACCTTGACGACGTGACCGAGCGCATCCCACGCCTTGTGCAGCTCGCCGTGGTACCGCAACCGGAGCTCGTCACCGACCGCGAGGCGCACCTCACCCGACTCGAGCTTGGGCAAGTTGAACCAGGCGATCCTTTTCTGGTTGAGACCCATGTCCCAGCGGACGACGAGGCCTTCCTGAGTCTGCGACTCTTTGAGGCGCTTGTCGTAGTCGGCTTCGATCTTGACGAGCGGACCAAAGATGTTTTGGTATTGGTATGCGTCCTCGTATCTGCAGGAGCACAACGGCCCGTCAGCTCAAAGTCCCCAATCGCTTCGAGGCAGCGAAAAAAAGTGATCGTACCGGAGGAGAATCGGCTGAGGCTCGTCGTCGACGCCGGGCTTCTCGAGGTCCTCGAGTGTGGCGTTGGCATTGTCGCGCCAGAGTTCTTCGAGCTTGTTGATCTGGTGGAAGGTGATGGGTCGTGCGCGGAGCTGCTCCTGCTCCGAGGGCACCTTGACGAGCCAGGACAGGAACGAGCGGTCCTCGATCAGAGGGGACCACTGCGTGGTGTCCCAGACGATGTCCTTTGAGCTCTGCATTGCCGCACACGGTTGTCTGCATCACCCACAAGCCGCATCAGCACACCTTGTCTCCAGGCAAAGCCGAAACATGGGACTCACCGGCACAGCAAAACGACGACGGTGTCGCTCTTGGCGGGGATGAACCCGAGGATGAAGACGTTCTTGGCGCCGCAAGAGTAGCATTCGGGCGTGGTTTCGCCGAGGGGAGAGTCGGCGTGCAAGGTGACCTCCTTGTGCTTGGCGCGGACGAGGTGGTTGACGATGTGCGAGCCGGACGTGGACCCGCGCGAGTTGCAGAACCACTTGTTGCAGATCAAACACTTGACGACGCAGGCTGGGTTGTGGATGCCGCAGTAGCTGTTGACCCCGCAGAGAGTCAGCGGTGGCGCCAGAGGGGGTGAGAGTAAAAAGTGGACGGACCTGCACGCGTGCGGCGGCAACTCTTCGCGGTTCAAGTCATCGAGCATGCCGTCAAAGTCGTCCTCGTACAGATTGGCAACGTTGGCAGCGGCCTGGGCCTCCTGATCTGCGAGCGGGTCGTGCATGGTGCCGCCGTTGTGGCCGTCGAGACCCGAGATGGCGAGGTTCTCAAAGTTGAGTTCGTCGACGACGTCGGTGCGCGCTTGAGCATAGTTGTTGTGGGCGTCGTGGGCATGGTCGTCCGAGGGCAGGACGCTAGAGTGGAGCGAGGACGAGTCATCGAGGTCGACAGAGTAGCCGGAAGCGCCCTCGAGGTGACCGAAATCGTCGCTGAAAGGCTGCTGGTACGCCTGCATGGCTGCTCGCGTCTACGTGGACGGTTCTCAGCTGCTTCCGAGCGTCCGACTGAGCAAATGTACGCGAGTCGGAGATGTGGTGGCTGACAGACCGACGGACGAAGACTCGATGTGACTCTCCCGCCTTCCCTCTCTCCATAGTCACGCGGATCGGTCTAACAGGGACCACAGAAAGATTCGAACTTGCTGTACAGAGCATCTTCAGCGACTTTCGAACGTCGCCGCACCCGCCAAAGCTCTTCGTCGCTTGCTCTCGGCAAAGAAGTTCTCCATCTCGACCACCTCAAGTCTTGCCACGCCGTACGATGTCCTTCGGTCGCCCGTCAAACACGTCGCTCAGCCTCGGAGGAGCTCCGCCCCAAAAGGGCTCGTTCCCGCTCGATCACGAAGGCAAGTCCGCACTCCTCTCGGGGGAAGAGCGTTCTCGGTCCCGCCGACGCATGTGTAGCTGACCTGCCAGGTTCGAACATGTGCAGGCGAATGCAAGGAGTACATGGTCCGGTACCTCAAGTGCATGAAGCAGAACAAGCAGCAGTCGACAGACTGCCGGCACCTCTCCAAAGAGTACCTCGCCTGCCGCATGGACAAGTGCGTTCCAAGTATACTCTCGTTCCCTTTTGCGGGCACTGATCCGTGCGTATCACTACTACAGGGGATTGATGGAACGAACCGAATGGGACGCGCTCGGCTTCCAGGAGCAAGAGAAGGGCGCAACTGCGGCTGGGACACAACCGACTGCCCAGGCCAAGCATCAACAGCCGCCTTCAGCCTAGAAACCTTTCAGACTCGACCTTCACAGATCGTACATTGTTGACAATACTACCCGCACTACTCTCGCTATCGTCTCCGGCTGTCGCGCCGACCAAGACATGCAGAAGCTCCGACTTTTAACGGCGAGGATGCTTCGTGGGCTGCGCGACCCGAACCCGACCTAATCCTTCCTCGCTACAGTCTGAACGATGCGTGACAAGGGACTTGCCGTGGGTCTCTCAAGCGTGCTGTCCCTCTATGCCCTCCCCTTGCGGTTGCGTCAAATTCTCTCTGGGCGACATCGAATCGTCGCAATTTTTTATGGCGGAGCCGTGTTTCATGCTGCTCGGCGCCGTATCTACATCTTATCAGTGAGAAAATGTAGCGTAGCGTCGATTGCGACGGTGTCGATGGATGAAATTCCGCCCCACCGCATCGGATCGGAGACGAGGCTCGAAAGTACTATTCGGTGTTCTGCCATCACCAGTCACCAACGCAAGCAGATCGGTGCCCGTACAGTGTACACAAATACTTCGGCAGACCTGCGCTTCAGAGATTCAGGAAACGCCCAACGCTGAGAGGCAACATGTCGGACGAGTGGGACTCGATCGTGATCGGCGGTGAGTCCGAGTGCCCGTATACAGAGCTGTTCAGACCTCGGACGTAATCGCGAGCTGACATAGTTAACCACATCAGGTGGACCGGCCGGTCTAACCGCCCTCAAGACCATGTCCGAGAACGGCCTCCGCTGCATCCTCTTCGAAGCCGAATCCGACATCGGCGGGACTTTTAAATTCCGTTCGTACGAGCACGCGACTCTGGTCTCGTCGAAGCAGTTGACGGCCTTCAGCGATTTTCGCTTCCCGCCCGAGCAAGGCGATCACGTCACCTTGCCCGAGTATGTCGAGTACTTGAGGCGATACTGCGACGCCTTCAAGTTATGGGACGGAGTGCACCTCAACACGCGCGTCGTTTCTGTACGGAGAGGCGAGGGGGGTAAAGGCCACATCGTTGACGTGCAGCGAAAAGGGCAGACGGGTGAGTGGGATACGTTGCATTTCATGCGGAAGAGAGGAAGCGTTCTTTTCGCTCCGACTGATCGTTGAACGTTACCATGACGGGCACTCACAGGCACGCAACAGTACAAGTGCAAGTACCTCACAATCTGCACCGGCCTGCACGTCACGCCGCAGGTCCCCGACCTTCCCGGAATCGAGCACGTCAACTCGAATCCGCACAAGACCGTGATTCATTCCGCCGACTACAAGGAGCGCGCGCAACTCGCCGGCCGGAAAGTGCTCATTCTAGGCTCGGGCGAGACTGGGAACGATATCGCGTACGAGAGTATCAAGGCCGGAGCCAAGGAGGTCGTCTTGTGCTCGCGAGGAGGGTGAGCTCCGCCAGGCTTGTGGCTTCTCTTGCTCGATTCCGGAACTGACGGGTTTCTAAACACTACAGCTTCCTTTCCTTCCCCAAAGTCCTGAACAACTTTTCCATCCTCGGCTCGACATTCGACGGCGACCTCCCGATCGACGGCTTGATCACGAACCTTTTCGAATCCGCTTACGTCCACCCGTGGGTGGCCAAGCTCCACTTGCGGTGGTTCATCTCGGACTTTGTCATCAAACGCTTGCTGTGGGCTTTGACTGGCACCAGCGCGGGGTGAGTCCGGGAAGGTCTCCCGCTTTACTTGCTCCCTTCTCTCCGCAGTTGGCCATGTCACGGGTAGTGCGGAAAGAAGGTGCTAGCTACCGCAGATCCCCAAACTGACAAAGGCAGTGCCACCCAGCTGCAACCAATGGGTCGGCGAACTCCCGCCTGAGCGCCTCGGTCGCGCCTACGTCTTCCTCATGAAATCGCACAAAGCCTCGACCTTCCTGAACCGACCGTACCGCCAGCGGTCCCCGCTCCTCTCGTACTTGTCAGAGTACCACGACCTGGAAGAAGACGCCAAGACACCTGGCGTCGTCGAGATGGCGCCGTGGCCGACTGGGTTCGACGAGGAGGGCGTTGTGCAGTGGGATTGGGACAAATGCGAAGCGCGCGGCGGGAGCTGGAAGAAGGTTCGGCGACGAATGGAGCAGAAGCGAATCGAGCCAGAGTGAGCGCCGTACGGGGGAATTGTCCACGGACTAAAGCGACTGACTCGCGCTCTCTCCCCCACCCGCAAAGTCTCGTCATCTTCGCTTCCGGTTACAAGCAGGACTTTTCCAACTGGCTTGCGGCAGACTATCCGCGACCATGGGATGCGACCATGCGCGATATCATCAAACCCGAAGTTCCTGATGTTGCGTTCATTGGATTTGTCCGACCTGGAGTCGGTGAGTCGGCAAGATTTCTCTGTTCCTGCCATCGCCTTGCACCACTGACCGAGTCCTGAACAACTGAACAGGCGCCATTCCCCCCATCGCCGAGCAGCAGAGCATGTGGTGGACTGCCTGGCTCACCGGCAAGATGCCGTCCTTGCCGACTTCGCCTTCCAACTACTACCTCCTCTCGCCCCCGACCGCTCGAATCAAGTACGGCGTCGACCACACGACCTACATGCACACGCTCGCGAGCGACTTTGGCGGTTCTCCGGCCCTGTCCGAACTGTGGCGCACGCACGGTTGGTTCGTCACGTTCGTGTATTGCTTCTCGGCGGCGTTTACGAGCCACTACCGCTTGCTCGGACCGTTCAAGTCGAACAAGGCGCCGGAGGTGGTCAAGACGGAGATTTGGGAGACGGTCACTCGTCGTGGGCTCCTCGGCAACCTGTACGTCACCTCGGACGAGATTGGACCCTCTCGCTTTCTGGAAAACCAGATCACTGACTTTTTTCGACTGCGCGCGCACTCGAACAGCTTCATGGGAGTGATCCCGATGCTGTTCTACGCGCTCGTGAACGGATGCGCCTTGCTCGTCGAGACGATCTGGATCGGGTTGGGAAGACCCGATGTGATCGGCTGGTACCGACGTGCGGTCAGCGGTGGCGTCGACACGCAGTCGGCGGCGATGACGGCGAGGCAGGACAGCAAGGCCAATATGCTGCAGTAGTAGATGTCGAAGTTTGTGTGCATCAGAAATCCTAGAGCTCACATCGCGCTGCGCTGGCGGCCGGAAAAAAAGAAAGAGCATGCTGCGGATCTGCAAACTTTGCTTCCCAGGTGCAGCGGACTCGAAGCTATGGTATTCCAGTCGCTAGATGACTGTGTCTATACGGAACGAGCTCAAGAAAGTGTACAGTAGCCTGGCCGGGAGAAATCGGTTTCTGCGAGGGCCAACAAAACCGATGACGTCGCCAGGGTCGGCGGGCGTCTCGCTGGCAGTAGTTGCCTCGAAGGGCTGCCGCCGCCTCGTTCTCTCTTTCCCTTTCTCCTTTCACCATCAACTCTTTTACGCACACTTCGTAAAACCCTACCTCAACCCTTACAACGTAAGCCGGTGCTCCTTGCCTTACAGACTCGTAGACTGCGAACTGACTCCCCGTCTCCCCTCTTGCCCAAACGTGCCGTGCCGTGCCGATCGCCTTCGTCATCTTCGCTCCTCGCCCTTCTCTCTCTCTCTCCTCTCGCCCGCCTACTCGCACTCGCTGTGACTTCTGTATACAGAATGTCTGGCCTTTCGTCCCCGTCTGCCCTCATCACCGCCAACGCGGCCTCGACCTCGATCAACGTGCGTCTCCCTCCCCCCCACTCGTCACTCCCGTCATCATCCCCCGCCCAAAGGGGTAGAAATCGAGATGTCGTAGCGGTCGGAGATGGAGACTGACAGACTCGCTCGTCCTGGTATGGTCACGCAGGTCTACTCGATCGCCAAGATCGGTCTTGGTCTCGCTGGTCTCCTCATCCCGGCCTTCACCACCACCACCTCGACCCCCTTCAAGTGTCAGTCCCGTTCTCCTCTCACTTTGACCTTGCGGACAATGTGGCATCAAAGCCAATGTCGCAGGTCTACCCCTCGAAATGACGGAGATGGACTGACACGAGACTCGCGTCCGCTCCGCAGTCGCCGCCCGCGGCCAGTTCAAGGCCTCGAAGCCGACCGCCAACACTGCCACCCCGGCTTCGGGCTCGCCGTCCGAGTCGGCCCTTGCCGTCCGCCTCGTCGCCGCCCGGGACATTGCCCTCGGTCTCCTCATGCGCGACACCACCGCCTCGGTCGTCGTCCGTGC
>JAMALC010000043.1:0-114748 GCA_023628275.1 Rhodotorula sp. M30-05A-2 | reverse complement strand
CGCTCAACAAGGTCCTCACCAAGACGCTCCTCGAAAAGTTCACCTGGGCGACCCATGTCGAGGCCGACTTTGAGTGGTAAAAGAGCCACCCCGCCACTCCGCTTCGTCGTCCGCCTACTCTCCTGCCGCTTCCTTCGAGACCGCTTGTTGCCAATCTACATGTCTTCCCTCGTCCATTCTCCCCACGTTTGTGTCATCTGCATCCCCATACTCGTCCCGACGTTTTACGCCACGACCTTGACATCCCCTGCATGAAATTCTCCCGCTTCGCTTCCCCTAGCTAGCTTGTTACGTCACCTACCTGGCCGCCTGTTTCCCTCTTAGCTTGAAATGTACTCTTAACGCTTGAATAGTCTGTCGCCTGGCCTACATCTTTCGAGAGAGAGAGAGGGAAAAAAAGTCTGGCGAAAACGAGCCGGCTCAAATTTGCTCTCCCGCCGATCGCCTCTCCCGCAAGACGGGACTATGGAGCGCAAGCACGTCTGCATCCTGCCCACAGGTACGAATGACGCGTCTACTGAGCTCGTGCGGCCCTGACCGGCCTCGTATCGTGCAGACGTCCCCCTCGAAGCGAACGAGCCATCTTGCTCGACTTCGCGTTTCCTGCGGCTGCCGCACCCGCGTACGAGTGAGTCGGTCGAGTTGTACTCGCTCAGAGACCCATTTGACACGTTCCGACATGCGCGCGCACAGACCAACCGGCACTCTTCTTGCCGTACTCGCGGACCGGCCATTCAGCCAATTATGCTCCGGATGCAGTGCTCGAGGTCCAGCGGATCTCGCCGGACGCAGACAAGCAGCGGTGCTGGTTCATCGATCAGGAGGTAGCGTCCGGTGCGTTACAGACTCGAAGGAAGTTTGGACATCGATGCTCACCCTCCCTCCTCGGACACAGACGGCTCCATCGCCATGTTCACCCCTTTCGATCCCGCCTTTTTCGCCATTTCCTATCTCTCGACTCTTCCTCCCCACTATCAGACGTATGCGGACCTGTGGGACGCCGTCTCGCAGAGGGCCTTCGAGCCCCTCGGAGATCTTTCGTCGGGGGCCGCAACTGCCGACGAGTTCGCAGAGGACTTGAGCCGGCTCGGGCAGATGCAGGCTCTCCGGGAACGGTTCTGTTGTGTGTGCGAGCTGCAGCGTGCGTTCCTTCCTCCCCGCTACCGCGACTGAAATACCGCCGCGTCGCATACTGAAGGCTCAACGATCCCCGCCTGCAGCTTCGAGCGACGACGAGCCCCTCCTGCGCTACAGCTCAGCGAAAGCCCTCGACCTCCTGCGCGCCAAAGTCGACGCATTGGCGAGCCCCGATGGCGGTATATTCGGTCCGCTCGAATCGACGGAACCGGGAGAGGACCGGAAACCGCTCGCTGATGCAGCAGTGGACGGAGGCGTCTCGGCGTTCTCGAGCGCGAAACGCGGTCTCGGGAAGGAGGACGTCGGCAGCGGACACGGATTGAGCGCCGAAATCCAGACGGGTGAGCAGGCTTAGCAGCTTTCTCTTGCCGTCCTCGAGACGATATTTTCGGAAGGACTCGGTCGCGGTCCGGTCTCCGTATGCATCCCCATCGGTCTGCTGACAATCCTTCTTACAACTCGCAGAGAGTCGGCAGAAATATGCGATCGGGATCATTGCCAACTACCTCCCGCCGGCCGTGACGAAGCAGTTGCTCGCTGCGTACGAGTGCGTATCCTGTCTTCCATGCGCGTATTCACGCAAGCTTTCTGACATGCTGCTCTCGCCCGCACCGCCTCGCAGCTTCCCCGCCTTGACTGCTTACCTGTCTTTGACGACGCCCAACTCGGTCGTGCTGAACACGACCTACCTCCCCGGCCGCGGTTCCGCCAAATTCGACAACGCCGCAGGCGACGACCTCGGTGGCGGCTCTGCTGCCAAGAAGCGCAAGGCCGAACAGAGCAAGGGCAGTCGTGGCGTCGAGGCGCTCAAGAAGGTCAACACCAAGGGGATGAAGAGCTTGGCCGAGTTGTTTGGGAAGCAGACGGCCAAGGCGGCGTCGGGGTCTTCCAGTGCGGCTGGCCAGAAGGCTGGAGGATCAGAACCGCCGGCTAAGAAGAAGAAGCTGGCCAAGTGAGGGATGGGATGCCTCGACCGCTCGAGCGCCGACTCGGACGACTTTATTTTTTCCGACCGGGCGTCGGAGCTCCGATCATGGTTCCTCTTACCTGGTGTACTGCTACGCACCTGATCGCGATGTTGTCATACTATATATCCAAAATAATGCCCCGTTGATGACAAGTCCGATCGCTGCGGTGAACTGCGTCGTCGGCTTCCGACATGCAGCGCTTTCCTTTCCCGCGCATCTACAGCTTGAGTAGACACTTCAGCACAAGCGTACCCAGAATGGCTCCTCCTCGTCTCAGTCAGTCCTGCCTGTCCTTTCCCCCCCCCCCTCCTTCTCACCGTCTAGTTGCTTCCCCTCAAATCGCCGTCATCATGCTGCTTCACAACGGCGGGAGATGCAGAGAGCGCGTCTGCAGGCGTATATAGCCCGCGCGATGCTCTTCAGCCGTGCATGCGTCTATGCATGACTGTTCGTCGGCTGAGCCACACCAGCAGCTCCCTCGAGCAAACCGCTGACCTCATGCCTCCACTTTGTCTATGCGCACCGATGCAGACCACACCATGTTCCGCATCAAGGATGCCAAGGTTTCCCTCAAGTTCTACACCGAGATCCTCGGAATGGAGCTGGGTTCGTCTCTCTCTGGCCATCGACGTCGGACCCGAAACCGCAGCTGACCCGCTGCTCTTGCGTCTCCGCACAGTCCACAAATCGGACGGCGGTGACTTTACCAAGTACGTCGAAGGTCAAAGGGTCCGCCTGGACGCGAGGGGTGCATGACGAGCTCTTGCTAATCCTCCTCCTGCTGCCGCTCTCCGGCCCATCCTCTGCCCTCGCCTCGTTCTCCCGACCTTTCCCTCGCAGCTACTTCCTCGCTTTCCCCGAGGAGGGCAAGGAGCACCTCTCGGCTGAAGAGAAAGCTGATCGCAAGTTCATGCGAGAGGGCATCCTCGAGTTGTGCCACAACGTGAGTTTCCGCGGATTCACTCGGCTCGCGGGCTGGGTCGGCGTCGCCTTTCTCTGTTTCCCGAGCTGACTTTGCCTTTGTCACGACAGTGGGGTACCGAAAGCGACCCCGAGTTCAAGGGTTACGCCAACGGAAACGAGGAGCCGGGTCGCGGGTGAGTTGAGACCCGCTAGGCCTGCCGCTTTAATCGCATTGACACCGAATACGTGCGCTGACGAGACCTTTGCCTGTATCGAACAGCTTCGGTCACATCGCCGTCTCGGTCGACGACGTGCAGGCTGAGTGCGACCGCCTCGAGAAGCTCGGCGTCGAGTTCAAGAAGCGCCCGCAGGACGGCAAGATGAAGCACATTGCCTTCATCTACGACCCGGACCGCTACTGGTACGTCAATTTCTGTGTGGATAGACTGCTCTGTTGTCATGGCTGACATGTTACACCCTCGACAGGATCGAGATTGTGCCGAACGGTGGCAAGAAGGGCGAGAAGGGCATGTGACTCGGGCGGATGTAGGAGATGTAGAAAGAGAAGTTCCGAAGTAAACAACAAGAGCTCGATGCTCTGAGATTCCAAAGGGACAGATGGACCGTTGTTGTACGTAGATGGGTCTACAAGGTCGCGCTTCCCATCGATGTCTCGCCCGCCGCAGACTCTGGAGCGAGTGACCGACACAATTCACGGCCACTGCGAGTTGTTCTCCGTTAGGTGTAAGTCAGGAGCTCAGAGGGGGGTGAGGTAAGAGTGCCATGTTACAGAGAAGATGCGAATAAAACAACAAAAGCTCGAAGCTCTGAAAATCGAAAGGGACCGGTGATTGTTCTTGTATGTATATAGGAGTCTTTCTGGTGATTATAAGACCGCTTCTTCGGTTACCAGTAGCGCATAGGGACACAGATCCCGAGATCGCGGTCAAACTCGTGACCATCGGAGCAGCTCACTGCGGTCAGCAGGCAAGATCAGTGTCAATCCGCACACTGGAGCCAAACGCAACCGACTTACAGACTTGACATTTGCCATCGACGCAGCTTGATGCCGAGACTCCTGGCAAGGACGTGCAGTCCACACCAGTCGACGCCTCCATCCAGAAACCCGCGCCCACGTCGTGACAGCCTCCACAGTGGGTCTCGCTCGACAGGAAATCGAAACAGGCAAAGAGGAAGTCGTCCGGCGAGTTCTTGCGAGCGATTGGGCACGCGGAGAAGCCGACGGGGCAGGCCGAACCGTTTGGGAGCGGGACTGATTTCCGGTGCGACGCGTGTCCGCCGGCGTCTGCTGCCGATGCTTCGGGGTAGGTTCGCTGATCGACGGTGACGCGTGCCATGTTGTCCGCTGGTCGAACTCCGCACGAGAGCGTGTTTGGGGAGCAGTAGTCTATGCAATGGGGGCACAAAGTAAGTCACCGCAACTTCGGAGGAGAGGTTGGACCGGGCGACTTACTGGACATGCAGGCTTGATGGTTTGGCCGAGAGCTAGACTCGTAGTTGCCGCTGAAGCTGCAGTCGGCGGAAGGACCGCCGCATCGGGGCGGACCGTCGACAATGTCGTCGAGCTGACAACCGAGGTTACCGGCGCAGAGGGAGTCGTCGGGACCTTCCGGACCTTCGCAGGGGTCACCGAGTCCGCCGCTACAGGTATCAAGTACGGACCATGACGAGATGGTAGATAGGAAAGTGAAAGCGGACGGAAAACATGTCAGGTCGAGTTTAAGAAGGCGCACCGACGAGAGGAACGCGGCCGCGGCTTACACACACACGCCGGGCGTCTCTGTCGAGCCATCGCAGCTTCCAAAGTCACATTGGAGGTCGGATGTGCACCTGTTGTCACGCGAAAGAGGCGAGTGAGCACAAGACGCATTCGTTGTCCGCGTTGGGCAACTTTAATATTTCTCCCCCTGCCCCCATGACGAGCCGAACGAGCTCTCTCCTCTGAACGCTCCGAGAGCATTTCCAACCTCCCACTGGATGGAACATGCCGGAATACGAAGACTGAGAATGCAAACGTACCGAGCTCCGGTCCAACCGCATGCGAAGCCAGACGCGCCCGCCGAAACGCACTGCGAGTCGATGGGGACGAGGATGCCTCGGCGCGCCGTCGGGTGCGACAAAAGGTCACAGACTTGTTGATTCGGGCTGGTCTTGCCGCAAGGGAACCTTCCGGGCTGTCCGACGGCGAAAGAGACCAGGAGCGCGGCGACCGCGAGGATTCCTGGGAGGTTTTGCTGCTGGCTGCGCATCGTTTCGTGGCAAAAGGGCTCGGACGTCGGGGTTGCGAGCGCACTTTATTGCGTAGTAGCCTGAGCAGTAGCAAGGGCGAAAGCCTTCAGTCAGAGCAAGAAGGGGAGCTGAAGAGGCGCGGACTTCGGCAAGCGAACTTCTCGAGTTGCTGTTTGGAGTGGGGCGCGATCACCTCTTGCATGCGTGCCGGCCGAGACGCAACTTGTGGCTCCATCTCCACTTCATTTCTAAGTCTGATTCTGTCTGATTACAGATCGCCGCCGCCGATGTGGGCACGGCTAGAGTCGAGCCTTGCTTCTCTATGCACGCGCGACATGCATGATACGCGAAAGTGACGCTGTACTACGCTGTGTACTTACAAAGCTCGAGCGTAGGACGCGTCCACGCTGTTTGCAGCTGCAGCTAATTGGCTGCCCACTGGGTGCGCCATGCAGCGATCATGAACAATTAATATTGAACTCTTCCGAAGCCGGCCGGAAGTGGTCAAGTCTTCCGAAGCCCGTGCCGCGTGCCGCCTCGAGAGTCGCGAGCAACAGCTGCAGTACAGTACATATTCGAAAGCTGTTCGAACGAGATTATGAAAGCACAGTAGAGAGATCGTAATGGTTCGGACGCGAACGAGCTTTCGGCTTCAAGTCGGCCGGCGTTCCTCGTGCCGAATTGATGATGCACGCGACCGACGCGACTGTCGCACGAAGCAAACAACACATCGGTCAAGGTTGCGCCTCAAGGATGTGTATGTATGTACACGCGGCCTGATTCGATGGACTTCAATCCAGAGCGTCAGGCGTGATCATCAACAAAGATAGAATTACCGAGACGTTCCGGGTCGTCGAGAGCGCGTCTATTGAAATAATATGGCGGACTGCTGGTGCTTCAGGTCACATCCGCCAGGGAGACCACCACGGGCCTGCACGACGAGTCTCCCGTTGGTCCCAGAGGATGTCGACCCGCTCGCCTTCGCGGTTCTTGTGCTCGAGCCGGTAAATCCCCGCCGGGTCCACCTGACGCACGGCCGTGATGTAGTACGTCCGCTTGTCTTTTGCCTCTTCGTGACTCGGCCGTATCGGGTGGAACGTCTCAAACTCCCACCAGGTGTGCTCCTGCGACAAGAACAGCGCCGTGTCAGATTTTGCCACCTGATTGATCGCGAGGAACGCCCTTACCGATTTGGCTGCGTCTTCTTCTGTGAGCGCCGTTGCTTCAATCGTGACACTGTAACCGAGGGCAACCACGACGCGTCCCGCCTCGAAGAGATACCTTCGGCCCCAATTGTCGCCGCCGACCGCTTTCGCCGCCTTGCCGACGAGACCGACGCCGTTCCGGAGGTCGCCGGCGCCGCTCTCGTGCCACGGTGGGAAGAGCGTGAACCACGATCCCCAATGGTGAATCGAGGTGAAGAGGAAGCCGGACTGGAAGAAGCCGGTGCCGTCGCCGCGGATGTCGAGCTGGTGCATCGTCTCTTCGAGCGCGAGCGCGTCTTTGACATCGCGCGCCATCGCATCGGCAGCACAGTGTGTCAACATTGCATCGCCGCCGAATGCCGAACCGTACTTTTGCAAGCATGTTCGCCCTGTACCGGAATAAGGCGCCCATCAGCACAGTCAACGCAGAGGCGAGGCGAATAAAACTCACAAAAGCCCGCTGCGTTCATCTTGTCCACGACAGCGCGGCTCAAGATGATGCCTGCGCCTCCGTAGGCAATGTGACCCCATTGCGCGACCTGAGGAAGACGGTGTCCCTCTGATCAGGACTCCTTTCGTGAGTGAACGAGCCTCCCACAGCGCACCTGCTTGGTCGACTCGCTGAGAGCGCCGATGAGCCAGTCCTCGTCCGATTTGTGCGAGCCAAGCAGACGGGCGAGCGAATCGAAGTCGGGGTAGAACGTGTCGTCGTCGCTGTTTGTTTCGCCATCGTCAAGTCAGTCTGGTTTGAGGTCTGAGTGTGGGGAGCAGAGGCAAGAACACGAGAGAGCGCACGCAAAGATGAACCACTCGGTCCGGACGCCGTCGGCTTCTTCCCTCCGTTTCGCCTCGATCCACATCTCCTCGACGAGGGCAAAATAGCGCGTCTCGAACCGGTCCGCCTCCCTCGCGCGCATCTTGACATGCATGCCGAGCGAGTTGGCCTCGTCGACGGCTTCTCGACTGCGCGCCTCTTCGGTCGGGTTCGGGTCGGGCATGAGGACGAGGACGAGTGGGAGTTGGTCCATGATTGACTTGTCGTGGAAATCGAGCGGCGGTTGGGGCGACTTGGGCAGCCAGTGAGACCAGACGGGCAAGTTCCACAGGACGCGATCGGGCACGGTCGACATCCCAAACATGACTTTGCTGTTCCTCCATTGTGCCGAGACGGGGATTTGCGGCCGCGGACTCGATGGGACATGGTGCGCGACGCAGAGCTGCCGCCCCTTGTCCTCCGAGAGGCCCTCGTGTAGCCGTCCCTGACCCGCGGGACGTTTCTCCTCCTTTCCAGAAAGGGTCTGCGCGAACCGTAGCTCCCGCGCCGGAGACGCCAACGGCAAGAACGCGGCCGGGAGGGCCTCGTCAATCGGATCCGCGACGTAGAAAGTTCGGTTCTCTGTGGGCGCTCGGGCCTGATCTCCAATCAGGGCAATGGTCGGGATGTGTTTGCGGTCTGTCGAGTAAGGGCAGTACTCGAGCACCTTGCTCCGCTCGACGGGAGCTGGTGCTGACGAGGTCACCGTTCCGGAAGACTTCGAACCGGCGCCGCTGTCGCCTCCGCCGCCGCGCTGATTCGTAAAGTAGAAGAGTCCGAGCGAGATGGCGACGAGCGTCCCGACGAGGTGCTGCATGCGAAAGCGGGATGGTACACGAGGCAGGCCCGCTGCTGCGCCGCCGCCATTGACGCCGCCATTTCCCCCGAGCAGCGGCTCAGCCGGCGCCCGGCGGGACGAGAGTAGTCGTTTGCTCGCCACGGTGACTGCTGTGCGCTCGCGGCGGTGTTCAGAGGCGTCTCGAGTCGAGTCGGAGATGGAGATGGGGAAGTGGTGCCCTTGTCAAAGGAGTCCTGCAAGCACATATATGTCAGCCAGCCGTTCGTCTGATAGGCCGAGGCACTCCAGACATACCTGCTCTCGTTACTGGCAGACACAGGACTCTTCCCGGATGCTACGAGGTGCGGGAGATAGCCCAGCCAGCCTCCCGGCGGAGAAGACACTCAAGTTTTGCGGATGTCGGGACGCGAGCAGCCGGGGTGGGCTGGAGCGAATCGTCGTCGCGAGTGACAGAGAATGCGTAGCAGCTGCACAGGCCAGCCGGCAGACCGGCGAGGAAGCGCGATTAAAGAAAAGTGCAGCCTTTCTCCAAGAATCGAAGGCCTCGACCCCGTCCCCAAAGATGGCGCGCCAAAGCTTCATCCGGGAAAGAGTCTGGAAGGATTGTTACCCCCGAGCTGATACCACCTATGAAGGAAATAATTGTACGGAAAGGTTGCGATGCAAGGTGCGACAGGGATTCAATACAACAAGAGGAGGAACCTGAACCCTCCGGTCCCTCGAGCGCGTGGTTCGTGATCGTCTACTTGCGGATCTCGTGCTCCGCCAGCAGCTGCGCAGAGAGAACTTGCGTGAGCGGGACAAAGATCAATCGGGGAATCCGTGACAGGGAGGGAGAACTGACCATGTTGGGGATGCTGTCCTTGATCCGGTAAACGTGCTCGCATTGCGGGCAGACCATCTCCCCGTCCGCGACGACAATCTACGTACAGGGTAGGAAGGAATGGTTCGTGAGTTAACCTTCGGGGCCAACGGCGATGGCGTGAGCGTACCTCGAGCAGGACGTGGTGCAGCGTTTTCAGGAGGTCGAGCGAGACGGACTCTGGCTGGGTCAGATCGGGCGATTCCTCCGGGAGGTCGGTGTTGCCGAGCTACGATCCGAGGTTTCTCGGTCAGCAGGAGGTCCACAGATGACTCTCCGGTTTGAGTCGTCGACACCGGGTGCCAGGGCTTGAGGATTCCGGCAGGAATCGCCCTCTTCCGCATCCATGCTGCGCTCCAGCCCCACTCGTTTGCGTCGACAGTCGTGAGAGCGTCTCGTCTTCACAGTGTACCTAAAGGAAGTTCGACCTGTTCCGTCTGGCGGAGATGCGCCTGTCGGGGGTACGGGCGATCCTCGCTGGCGATTCTGGCCCCGCCGTGACCACTCGGAAGGAGAAGAAGGTAGGAAGCTCACCTCTGCAGCACTCTTACGGAGCGCGTTCCACTCTATCCGGCTGAGGACGCCCCGCATAAACTCCTCGTTGAACTCTGCGTCGACCATCTCGAGGCGCTCGACGTTGCGGAACGAGAGGGGAAAGTTGGTCGGGTAGGCGCAGGCCCGTGAAGGGCACGAGAGCAAGTTCTGGGTGATGAGTCGGACCATACTGCTGTTGTAGAACGGACGGGCAGGCGGGGGTGAAGGATGCGGTGCTGCAGTTCGGGTTGAGGCTGATTCGGACGCTCGTCGGCGGATCGAGCGGCGATGCGACTGAAGTGACGAGCTGGTAGAGCCTAGAGCGTGCACTCCGATCGTAGCTTGCCTGGTGAATGGGTGTGTAGCGACTGTTGAAAGAGAGCGAGCTTCTTCCTCATCACTACCCATCCGAGCCGGTCGCGGTGGTCGCAGTCTCGTAGTCGCGCCATATCCGCATCGACTCGCGTGTTCACACCAATCCTATCCATGTCTACCGCCGCACTCGTCCAATGACTTCCACCGGAGGAGGTCGACTCAAGCTCCTCCTCTCAGTCTTGAGTCTCTTCGGATGAACGACGGTCGCCAGCCCGACTCGGCACCAGCTAACGGCGAGCCTTTGCGCGCGTCAGAGTGCACAGTCACCATCACGCGACGCAGCCCTCGTGCTCAACCGGCCCGTTGCGATGCGGGTGGCTCGGACGACAGCACGAACCGCTCAAACGGCGGTCTCATCTCCAGGCAGGCGCCGAAGCCGTGTCCGGGCCACGTCCCTTTGCCTTGTACGTCTGCAATGCAGCTCTTCTTGTTCTCCCAGGACAACCTCGACGACGGGAAGAGTTCAGCCGAGAAGCAAAACCACCCCGCATCGCCGCTATCGCAACTCTTCCTCTCCCACCCGCGACACTGGCAAAAGGGCAGCGATCTAGTGCGCGATAGTCCTTCGAGGTAGCCAAGAGTCGTCGAAAACAGTGCACGTGCCGCTCCGGCCTGCTCTTGAGCCCGCTCGCGGCCCGTCTCTTATCGTCACCACCGACTCTCGACTTTAACCTTGGCTGCTGCTCTCTCGTCCCCCCCTCTGCCGGTGTATGGCGACCGAGGCAGCCGATCTCGACTTGAAACACTCGTACAAAGACCCGAAAGAACCCGTCCCGTGCCCGAAGACCGACTCGCCTCACCATCGCCGCCGCCGCATTCACGCGCTTCTTTCTTCAAAGCGAGCCTCGTTCCAGTTCCTCCTCCTCCCCCAGCCGCCGCAGCGCCTCCTAACGTTCGAAGAAGCGCCGAAATGGATGCAGCAAAACTCGTGCATCCGGTCCGGCTACCGCCCCGAGCTGGGTAGTTTTCGCGCTTGCATCAGGTCGCTCACCTTTCCGCACAACGAGCTCCGTACGTCCTGCCTCACCCTTTGAAGCCTTCCGGGCCTGACTTGCTCGTGAACTCAGATGGCTAACTCTTGCCCACAGTCAACTGCTGGACGCACCTCGTCCCGTCCGTCTCGTGCCTGATCGTTCTCCTCCTTGGAGCGATCTACCTCTTCGAACTCTCGCCGCTCCCTTCGCACGCGCTCATCCCACCAGCGACACCCGCACTCGACCCCTCGAGCTGGCGCGCCGCCATCACACCCGTGTATCCTTTCCCGGGGCCGCACCAACCGACCATCACGCTCGTCGACACGGCCGTCTTTGCCGGTCTCGTTGCCGGCGCCGGGGTCTGCTTCGCCCTCTCGGCGGCGTACCATTGCGGGCTGGCGCACTCGGAACGGGTCTGCTCGAGGGCGCGCAGGGCGGACCACTTTGGTGAGTGGCTTTCGGCCGGCACTTCTGCCCGCAGAGGCAACGATATTGACTGAACGGCGTCGCAGGGATCTTGTTTGCCGGCTCGATGCGGTTCCTCTGCTCGTTCCACTACGGGTTCTACTGCGACGTCAAGCTGCGAAACCTGTACAGTTTCCTCATGTTTGTCGCCTGCTGCAGTAAGTCGGCGCTTGAACTCTTTCCGGCTTTTCCTGCCACCGCTGACCCTCCTCAATACGCACAGTCGGTGTCTATGTCATCGTCTTATCCGATCGGCTGCAAGCGTACGAGTACCGCAAACTGCGTACCGGCGTCTTTATCGGGATCGGCTCGCTCGCCCTCGTACCCTTCAGTCACGGCGTCCTGCGCTACGGAGCAAGTACTTACACATTCGTCCACCGGTCGGAGGATCAAAGACTGACGCCCGTCCCTCTCGAACCTAGTGGGAGCAAGCCAGCTTGCGCATGTCGTTCGGCTGGCTTGCTGTCGAGCTCCTTTGCGTCGGACTCGGCTCGATCTGCTAGTGAGTACCTTCCCCTCATTGTTCACCCGGCGAAACCTTTTGACTGACGGACAGATCATCTCTCAATCGACTCGCGCATGTCCTGTCTCTCTCTCTTTCAGCTCCGAGCGCCTTCCTGAAGCCCTCTTCCCCGATTCCGGCTTGTTCGACCTCGTCGGCCACTCGCACATGTGGTTCCATTTGCTCGCCGTCGCTGCTGTCCTTGCGCAGTACGGTGGCGCGACCGAGGGCTTCCGCGCCGTTCACGGCATCGACGGCCGGGCGGCTGCTGTCTGTGTACAGTCGGGCTGAGACGCAGTGTTTCTCGCGCTTGGGAACGGAAACGGTACAATCCTCGCGGAAGATTTGACGTGTAATGCAGGTGATAGGTATAATACGATAAGATAGTGTCTGCGAGGGGGGTATCTTGCAGCAAGAAAGCTGCATGCTTGCGAGCTCCAACGGGGGAGGGAAAGACAAAGAGAACGAGGGGCGAGAAAGTCTAGGGCGATAGCGAGCCGGCTGCGTAGGGGTCCAGAGGAACGCTGGAGCCCGAGATGGCGGCAAGAAGCTCTGCCGATCTGAGAAGAGAGAGAAGGGCGTGTGAGCCTCCGCCACTAGGGTTTTCAAGGAGGAAAGACAAGTCGCTTACTGCGCGGCGATATTCTGCATCGCGAGCTTCTCGTCGAGCGTGTTCCGCCTCCCTTCGAGGATCCCTTGAGCCAAGAGAGCCGCCTCGTCGTGCAACTCGTCGAGAACGGCTTGGATCGATTCGCGCTGCAGGGGTGGCAGAGTCGGCAACACTTGGCGGACCGGTTCGGTGATGTGCAGGAGCGATGTGAGGGTATGTTCGAGAGCATAGACCGGGTCGAGCGCGGGCTATATGAGAGTTCCGAGCTCCGGAGTCAGTTTCGACATGCTCCGCGCACGCTTGTACACACACGACTCACCTTTTGCAGCGCGGCCATTCGCTTCGAACGAGACCTTGCCGACGGGCTGGGTCGAGGCGCATCAGACGGCACGGCGCCTACAGGTGCCGGGCGAGCAACATCGTCCAACCGAGGCGGCCAGGCGCGGATCTGAGTGTTTGCCGAGACGACGCCGAGGATGCTGTAGACGGCGTCGTGCTAAAAAAAGGGGTGGCGTCGGACCCGACCCGAAATGGTCAGATGGACTGCCACCTGCGAGACTGCACTCGGGGAACCAGAACAACAACTCACCAGCATCTCGCCGAGGTATTCACGATCCGCAGGTTGTTCCGCTGCCGTGACGGCGCGCTTGACGCGCTCAGCGCTCCGCCCGACCTCCTCTCCCGCCTCGGCCAGATCGAACTCTAATGCCCTGAGGTGGTGGACGATGGCATCGTTGGTTTTGCGAAGTAAGATCTCGGAGGCGAGCGTCGGGGAGGGCGCGACGGCTTGACGAGCGCGCAGGAGCTCTTTGCGGGAGGGGAGAGCTGACCGCCGCGAGCCGTGGTTGTGACGGACCGGGAAGAAAGGGCCGTGCAGGGCAAGGCAGGTCTGGAAAAGAGCTGGTTAAAGCACATGTAAGCCCTTGCGATCTAGTCCGATGCGGCGAGAGGGGTCACTCACTGACAAAGGCAACAAAGGCCGAAAGAGTGAACGAGCGACCGACCATTACCGGGCGGTTCCGCAAAAAGCCGTAGCGGCTATGTACTTGACAAAAGAATGACGAGAGGCACAAAGGCCTGGGTGGGTAGCTAGAGAAGCAGATTGATGGAAAGCGGAAAGCAGGGCGGAATGAACTGGGAAGAGGGAGGGAGATGCGAAAACGCGGCGGGCGCCGACCCTTGAAATTGAAAGTGAGGGCCTGTGCACTGGTGTGTCAGACGCCATAGAAGCTAGCGCTATCTTGTGAGGGCCCTTGTCCAGGGTGAGGGTCAGCGTGACGAAAGCGGCGCGAGCGGCGAGGACAAGGGCTTGAGAAGGTCGAAAGTGTGCGCACTGACCCCTCCTCCTCGCTGCAAAGGGAGCGTCATCGCTCACCCCGTCGATGCGAACACAACACGAATTCGCCTCATGTACCCCTCGCGCATGAGCTTGTTGGAAGAGGACGGGCACCACAGGCCGGCCCCCACGGCGCTCTCGGCACCGTCGGTCAACAACAAAGCGATTCTGTACAACAAGCCCCACCTACACCAGCTACACCTCAGCGTTTCCCCGCCTCTTTCTGCGTAGCGGGACAGGTCGAGGTCAGCTCCAGATGAACCGCGGCCCGAAAAAGCGAGAGGAGAGACGCACGTCGAGAATGAACTGGGTGAGTCGACGCAGCGCTGCGCTCATCTCTTCCCCTGAAGGTCGAATCTGCGCGGGAGGCAGGAGGAAGCCTGTCCCGGCGGTTACAGAAGCGTCAAGATTTCCGGTCAGCAGAGGAGTCTGATACGTGGAGCAAGGGAGAGGAGTGGCCCACGTACCAAAGATGCCGCCGTCGCGCAGCTCGGTCGCGAATGACCACCGAATCTTAGCAACCGCGTCTACCCCCCAGCAGGCGAAAACACACACCAAAGAATCAGTCAGTCTGTCCCTCGAAAGAACAAAGATCTCTGGGAGCGGGAATCTCCTCGCGAGCAGGAGAGCAGGAGAGCAGGAGACTCACAAGCCCAATCGAGGCTCTCGCCCGGACTCGTCAAGCTGACTTCGCACACGCTCCCCGTCTCAAACACCCGACCGTGCACGTCCCGCAACGCTTTGGCAGCCTGGAGAACCGCTTCGTAGTGGTTCTCTTGATCGCGGGTGACGACGTCGCACGAGTACGAGTAAGGGAAGAGGACTGTTCCAACGAACGGAGGAGACCTGTCAGCAGATTTTTCCCTCGGCGTTCAACCTCTCTGTCTCTCGACAGGAGAGCTGACGCAAGAAAAAGAAGAAAAGAGACAGAACTCACGCATCTGACCGAACGAATGCACGTCCAAGAACGCATCGACCCCGTCGAGCATATAGTCCCTCAGGGCCTGCAACTCGACCGACTCGAACGCCTTCGCGCCCGGGTACGAGTCGGAGCACGGGTTTGGCCTCGCGCCCGGTTGGAACTGGTAGCCCCAGTTCCGGTTCAGGTCGATTCCGAGGCACTCTTCTTCGTCGTCGTCTTTGGGGAAGGTGGGAGAGATGTCGTCGTCGGCGGCGGCGTCGGAGGAGGAGGAGGAGGAGGAGGAGGAGCGGGCTTGAGGGGACTTGCGGCCGACTGGTTGGCGAGACTTGCGCCAAAGGCGGTCGTGCTCCCAGGCGTAGACGTATCCATCCGGCTGTCGAGGACGCAGTAGTTCGGCGAAGGGAAATCAGAGTCAGTCATCCCCCTTTTCCCGATGCGCTTCCTTCCTGCTCCTCGGACGTACATTCACGACCGGCACGAAGGTAAACTCGACCTGCTCGAGCAATTTCCGGTGGGGTACTTTCCCACTCTGGTGGTCGAGGGCGACGAGTTCGTGCACGAGGTAGAGGACGGTGGAAGCGGCGATCCATTCGCGCGAGTGCTGCGTGCCTGCGACGAGGAACTTGAACTTGCCGTGGCCGCCCGGTCGGTGCTTGTGTTTTTTCATGAGAGAGCTGAAGAGCGGCGGGGGGCCAACGGACTCGGGGTCGTCATCCTCGTCGTCCTCGTCGTCATCTTCCTGGTCCTCCTCCCGAACGACGCCTTGCGGACTGGCCGCCTTTGACGAAGGCTTGGTGACCTTGACGGCCCAAATGTCCCTGCCTTGACTCGACTGCCCGAGGGTGATGACCTCGACCCATCCCGGGAACGCGTCCTGGAAGCGGCTCAAGATGGTGTGGATCTGCTCGTACGGGTGGTACGTGTCGTGGATCGGGTCGTCGAGGTTGATCGGTCCTCCGCCGTCTCCGTCTCCGGTGTGGAGAACTCTGCTGGTGAGGTTGGCGACGCTCGCTGCCGAGAGGGTTTGGGAGTAGGAAGTCGAGAGAGTCGGGTTCCGGGCGAACAGCTCCTGGACGGGGACGGCGGTTCCAGAGACGGCTCCTCCGGCGAGTGCTGCCTCTGTTTCGAGAGTTGCGTCGAGTGGCAGTTGTTGCCTGACGAGTGCGTGCCATGCGACGTGCCCGTGTTGGTTCCTCCGTTTCCCTGCGAACCAGACGTCGGCGTCGAGATCCTCGAAGCGTTCGACTGCTTCGGTCAGGGCTTGCCTGTGGTCGTACTCGAGGTGGAGCAGGGTTCCATAGTCTCTGGCTTGACTGGTCGGAGGAGCGGCGGCGAAGGTGAGTTGAGGCGAGAGCGGGGCGAGAGGAGAAGCGGCTGCGAGACAGGAAGCAGCGGCGCAAGCCGTGGTGAGGAGAGCTGCTCGTAGAGATGAATGTGAGCCAGCTAGCCTCATCCTCGCATCTGCAACGCGAGTCTAAAGACGGAGGCAGCCTGACCGCAGCGTCGTCATCTCTCTCTTCCGCCTAGACTTTCACTTGCGCTCGCTTTGAAACGGGAGCTGCAGAGGCGAGCAGCGTAAAGCTACGCACAAAGCTACTTCCAGCCACCGTCCCCGTCCACGTCAAGCACCCGCGCCCCCCGCTTGAACCGCCCTGCGATGCCTTCCCTGCCGCTCCAGGTGCAGCCCCCCGCCGCCGTCCAGGGCAAGGGCGTGACCAGCTACTTTACCAACAAGATCGAACAAGCAGAGCACCTCATAAACTCAAAGACCCAGAACCTCCGCCGCCTCGAGGCCCAGCGCAATGCCCTCAACGCACGCGTGCGCCTCTTGCGCGAGGAACTCCAACTCCTCCAGGAACCCGGCAGCTATGTCGGCGAGGTCGTCAAAGTCATGGGCAAGAAAAAAGTCCTCGTCAAGGTCCAACCCGAAGGGAAATACGGTGCGCCTTCCCGCCCTCTTGACCCATCGCACTGTCCTGGGGAGACTGACCGGTCCCTTCACCACGCCTGCCAGTCGTCGACTTTGCGCCCAACATTGACGTCGCAAAGCTCACTCCCAACCTCCGAGTCTCCCTCCGGAGCGACTCTTGTACGTTAGCCCACTTCCCGTCTCTTCAAGAGAGCCAGCCCCCCTTGCTGACAGCCCCCTGGGAGAAACAGACCAACTGCACTCGATCTTGCCGACCAAGCAGGACCCGCTCGTGCAGATGATGATGGTCGAAAAGGTGCCCGACTCGACGTACGAGATGGTCGGCGGCCTCGACCAGCAGATCAAAGAGATCAAGGAAGTGATCGAGTTGCCCGTCAAGCACCCCGAACTCTTTGACGCTCTCGGCATCGCCCAACCCAAGGGCGTCCTGCTGTACGGGCCCCCCGGAACGGGAAAGACCCTCCTCGCGCGCGCCGTCGCGCACCACACCGACTGCCGCTTCATCCGAGTCAGCGGGTCCGAACTCGTCCAGAAATACATCGGCGAGGGTTCGCGCATGGTCCGCGAACTGTTTGTCATGGCGCGCGAACACGCCCCCTCGATCATCTTTATGGACGAGATCGACTCGATCGGGTCGTCCCGAGGCGGTGGTGGCGGCGGTGGCGGCGACTCGGAAGTGCAGCGGACCATGCTCGAGTTGCTGAACCAGCTCGACGGCTTCGAATCGACCAAAAACATCAAGGTGAGTGTCGCCGGGTGCTCTCCTGCATGCTTTCGTCCCCTTCTGCCCGTTGGGAGAGCCATGCTGATAGGCGAGGGTGTCGCACAGGTCATCATGGCGACGAACCGAATCGACATTCTCGACCCCGCCCTGCTCCGTCCTGGTCGGATAGACCGCAAGATCGAGTTCCCTCCTCCTGGGTGAGTAGCAGGTACCAGCCATCGAGTTCCGCTCGCTCGCTCGCGCGCTCGCTCCGAAACGAAATTGACCCTGCTCTCAAATCCATGTCCACCACAGCCCCGAAGCGCGCGTCTCGATCCTGCGGATCCACTCGCGCAAGATGTCGCTCCAGCGCGGGATCAACCTGCGCTCGCTCGCCGAAAAGATGGGCAACTGCTCCGGCGCCGAGGTGCGCGGGATCTGCACCGAGGCGGGCATGTACGCCCTCCGCGAACGGAGGCAGCACGTCACGCAGGAGGACTTTGAGCTCGCCGTCGCGAAAGTGTTGCGCAAGGCGAACGAGGGGAGCATGTCGTCCAACAAACTCTTCAACTAGTCCGCTCCTCTTTTGTGCAAAGCTCGGCATTTTCCACAGCAGACCTCGTCCGCAAGTCCCGACCCAGGGGCTGTCCTCCGGGGAGTCGGTGCTCTACAGAGTGAGCGTACGAACGTTCGCTTGCAAAGAAAAACCAGCGCAAGCGGGTGATACCCTTGCGACGGCACACTGCGGATCAAGTTGCGCGAGATGAAACACGAGAACAACAACAAGATTGCAACACAATGGGTCCTGTACTGCTGGCGGCCGGAATGTGTGGCCGAGACGCGATCGAAGGCTCAACGTCCGCCCATGGAGTCGAGGAGTGCCTGCACCAACGTATTGAGAGAAGTTTCAGCAAAGAGGGGTGCGGAGATCATCGAGTACAAGCGCAACTGCAGGAGCTGGCCTGCTTCCTCGACACATGAATGAGCACCCTCCCATCTTGCCGAAAACTCACCTTGGCATCCTCCGCCGCTCCAGTCCGCGCCGCCTCTTCCTGAAACCTCTCGACCACCACATCCTCGGGCAACTGTCCCGGCCCAACTTGCGCCGACCCTCCCGCTCCCCCCGCCGCGTTGGTCGGGACCGCCTTCTTCTCGGCGGCCCAGTTGATGAACGCGCTCCGGCTCGTAGCCCACGGAGCGACGGCGGGGAGGGTCGAAGTCTTGTCGTGCGGGACGGGGGTCGAGGCGAGTTCCGAGAGTCGGGTTTGGAGGAGCGAGAGTTGGGAGGCGAGGATCCGGGCCCGCTCGGTCGGGTTGGAGGAGGCGGCGAGTTTGCCTGTCGGGGGCAGACAATAGACATCGCGTTGTCAGTTCTCTCCGGTCACCGCAACCCACAGTAGAAAGGTCACCCCCCACTGAAGAGCGAGCCTAAACACTCGGTGTGGGACAAAACGAGAGCGAACACGAAACGCACCCGGTTCCTTGAGGTAACCGACCAACTCGGCCTGCTCTTGCGCCTTGGCCGCCTTTGCCTTGACAAACAGTTCGGCGCACGCGAGTTCTCGCTCCTTCTGCAACTCGGCTTCGTAAAGGCGGAGTTCCTCTTCGTATTCGGAGAGGACGGCGGCGTCGGCTCCTTTCAAACTAGGGTCGAGGTTGTCCTGTCCGTTCATCGTACGCGCTATTGAGCGATTCGCCCAGTACAGACGAAGCGCATTGTACCATCATAGAGAACGCACGTGGTGAGGCAAGGAGATGTACGGCAGCAGGTCGTCCGAGAAGGTGAAGGTGTTTCGGAGGACAAAGATCTCGAACAGGTCAAACTGGGTGTCGATCGCGTCTTCGAGGAGCGTCTCGAGGCGGTAGATGCTCTGACAAACGTAGCGGTGTCAGCCCTGCTCCTGTATGCGCGCGCACTCGCACTCGCCCTGCCGACGAACTCGTTGAACCTGTTCCTCGTCGAACCCTTGGACGCGCTTCTCGACGAGCTGCTGCAAGCTCTGTTCGACCTTGGCGGTCGCAGTGTACATGGTCCGGTTCGCGAGGTCCATGCCGCCCTTGGCGAACGTCTCGGGCGCGAAGCGGAAATGTTCGGTCAACAGGTCGCGTTTCAAAGTCCGCGCCGGTTGCGTGAGGCCGCTCGAGCTGCTGGCGGGGTTGGTGGCGGCAACTTCGCTGGTGGTGGAGGGAGTAGCTGCCATGTTTGAGGCGACTGGATGAGCGAGACGAGGTGAGTGGGTCGAGACGAGTTGATCGCGTCCGCGGTGCGCCGCATGAACCGGCTCAAACACAAGATTCTCTTCCATCTTTCTCCTTTCTACGCGATCCTGCATGCCGTTCAAGCACCAGACACGGGAGATTCTGGCAACCCCGAGGAACGCTTGAACGAAAGATGCGTAGTTTCGAACTTTCGAAAAGGTACAACAACAAATCGACGGTGCGCTGGATCCCCCTCAGGCAGACGGACAGATGGACAAAGACCGGCGAGAAACAACCCTTAGCCTAGGACTCTCCGACCTCGTCAATGTCGTTCTCGACCTGCTCGTTCGCGCGCGTGCCTCCGTACGCCTCGTCGATCAAGGCCATCTCCTCGTCGATCTCGGCGTCCTCGTCCGGTTCGGCGTCGTCGAGGTCGGCGTCCGCATTCGCGTTGGGAAGCATGACGGGGGCTTCTTCGGCGGCGGCCGCGGCGGCAGCGGCGTCCTTGGAGGTGGTGGTGGTCTCCGAACTGAGGTGGGAACGGACCAGTTCGAGCAGCGCTTCTTGCCGGTCGTCGTTGAACCGTTCCGCGAGGTCTTCGATGCACTGTGCGTCGCGATTCGGACGGTCGCAGCTCAGCCCACTGTACTGAACCAAGTGCAGAGAGGAAACGAGCGAGTGAAAGAGAAGGGGCAACGCACGACATGCAGTTCGACGAGGGTGGTCGGAGCGAGGTTGACGATCTGTAACCGCTCCGACTTTGTCAGGTCGTAGTCGTCGAGTCCGTCGAGGAGTTGGGCGACGGCTGCGCTCGTCTGTCGCCGCATCGGGTGGACGGCCGCCTCGAGGTACTGGACTGCCTGCGAGGGTTTCTCAGAGGGTGTGGGAGTGAGCCGCGTGATTCGAAGGGGGGCAGCAGGGTGCATGGGATGTAGGACTGACCTCCCAGGATACGGTGTGCAAGTCCTGAGGCTGTATGCGTTCTGCCTCTTCTCGCTGAGCAATGTCCTGATACCGTCCGTTCCGTCTCCCGTCGCCCGGTCCGCCTGAGCCGCCCGTGAGCTCCTTGAGTTGCTTGCCACGCTCTTTCTGTTGCTGCCTGAGGACCTCGAGGACTTCGTAGTTGCAGAGGAAGCCGGCTCGGTCGTTGAGTGTCTGGCGTCAAAAAGTGGGCTCAGCGAGAGTGAGATGCCACGGCGGGAGAAGGCGGGGCTCACCTCCATGTTTGAGAGCTCTAGCTATCCTTCCACCCAGCGAGATGGGCGGGCGTAAATGAGTGTACGAGCAGGAGCAAGGAGGCGGTGCCGCTCTCCTGGCGCCCAAGGTTGACCTCAGCTTCCCGCTCTCTCGCACGCACAGGGGCAGAACCAAGCTGGGCGACTAGACACTAAGGAGATACCAATCAGCGCCTCCGAGAAGAGAACTCGCCCAAGTCCCGCACGATGGTACGCCTCCCCCCCACTCGCTACCCGAACTCGGCCCTGCAAGACTACATACAGCTAACACGCACGCCGGTGCACGCAGTCAAACACACTCAGACCGTACCTCAACACAGTACGCAGCACCCTCACCGCCGCTCTCACGCTCGAGTCGTTCCCGTCACAGGTCGTCGAGCGGCACAATGTCCCCGAGATCGAGGCCGGGTGCGTGTCTCCATCCGCTTCACCGAAGACGGGGGTGCTTCGTATCACAGCGAGCCGAGCAGAGGAACGTTGACCCCCGTTGGCAATTGCGACGACGACTGCACAGCTCGACACCCGAAGTGCTCCTGACCCCGCTCGTCATCGCCCGCAACGCGCACGAGCAAGTCCTGATCGAACCCTCGATCAACTCGGTCCGCCTGAGCATCAAGATCAAGCAAGCCGACGAGATCGAACACATCCTCGCGCACAAGTTTACCCGCTTCCTCATGATGCGCGCCGAGTCGTTCGTCGTCTTGCGAAGAGTACCCGTAGCGGGGTGGGACATTAGCTTCCTCATTACGAACCGCAACTGTCAAGACATGATGAAGCACAAACTCGTCGACTTTATCATCGAGTGCGCTCTCCCCCCTCTCTCTGCGTTCTGCTTTACCCCCGAAGACTGACACTGATCCGACCTTGTTCTGTCCGGGCAGATTCATGGAGGGTAGGTTCGAAATCGCTCTGTCTTGCTACTGGGTGGTTGTTCTCTTGGCTGGACAAGATCAAGACTTACCCGGAGACATTCCGAACCTGCAGTCGTCGACAAGGAAATCTCAGAGGCCAAGCTGTCGATGAACGCACGAGCACGCATCGTCGCAGAATCCTACCTCTCCACCGTACGTGCCTGTTCTTACATCCGACTTGCTCAGTGCACAATCACTCACAAGTACATGACTCGCACAGTTCGCATGATACCCGCTCTTTTTCCGCGAATCACCAAACTCCTCTGTAGATTTTCTTCCCTGCCCTTCGTGTATACGCGTGAACCAGACGTACCATGACCCCTCGCGCTCTCGAGAGTAGTAGAGCTACGCGATTTTTGCTTTGCGACTCCGCGTCAAAGAACGACTTGTTTTGCGTATAGGTACTACTGCTCCCGCTGAATTGTTCTGCTCCTCCTTTATCGCTTGACCCAGGTCGGCATCTTGCGCGACTTGACGTGTCCGGGCTTCTTGCGCTCGACCATGCGCGGATCCCGCTCGAGCAGGTTGGCTGCGGGAGGAGGGACAAGAGGTCGAGTTAGCAACCTTAAAACGTCCGGTCCGTTCTATGTGCGCGGGTTCGATTTCCCGATGCGCGGGCACATAAAGGAAGGTACAAGGAGTGCGAACGCACCTCGCTTCAGGATATCCCGCCAGGACACGACCCCCTCGTGCCGCCTCCCTTCCTCGACCTCGATCCGCTCCCACTCTGCCAACGCCCGCGCGAGCGCGAGCGCGACCGCGTCCGCCTGCGCGGCGACGCCCGACCCTTTCACGATCGCAAAGACGTTGAAGGCCCCGAGCGCCGAGACGAGCGACATGGGCCGGACGACGGCTTCGCGGTGGGCGGCGGCGGGGAAGTAGTCCGGCAGGGACTTGGCGTTGACGACCACGCGACCGAACGGGTACTCCTCCTCGGCGGCGCGGGCACTCGGAGCAGCTGCCGTCGCTTCGGAAGTCGGGATGATCCAGACGCGCGCGCCAGCCTCTTTGCGAGCACCAGAGGCCATCACGCGGCCAAACTCGTCGCGCTCGCCGAGTCGCCTCGCCTTGCCCAACGACCGCTGGACGGCCGAGGAGCCACTCGCCGAGACGTGCTGGAAGCGGGAGAGGAGCTGGTCCAGCTGCGAGTACAGGCTGACAGAGGAGGACTCGCCGGCCGCCTCGGGCTCAGCGGCAGCGGACGTCGTCGCGTCCTGGCGTCCGGTGGCGCGCGCGACCGGGTCGACGACGAGTTTTGGCGGAGTGGCGAGGCTGTCCGACTCTGTGAGCGAGTCGGCGACGCGCGCGTACGGGAGCAAGCCCTCGAGGTTGGCGAGGGTCGCCGTCAACCGCTTGTACTGGCTCGACTTGAGTTGCGCTCCCGTCCGCAAGTAAGTGGCCATATCCTTGGCCTGCTTCCACTTGCGCTCTCGCGGGTGCGGCAAGACGCTATAGAACTCGGCATCGCGGCCCGTCGAGCTCGAGATCGACTTGAGCAACCCCTGGCGGTACAGGTGCGCGCGCGCGGTCGTCAGCGCTCGTTCGAGCTGCGCCTGCGTCGAGGTGTAGGTCGGCCGGCCGGTGTACCACTCTTGCGACGGCGGTTTCGGGACCGCGGCGGCGGCGGCGGTTGACCAGGGAGACGGCGACGCCTGCACGGGGAAGAAGGCGCCGCTGCTCGCGGCGGTGCTCGCTGCCGAAGTGGAAGCAGCACGCGAGGCTTGCCGCAACGGCTGCCGAGCTGCTTGCGAGGCCATATGGGCTCCTTGATTGGATGCAAGAAGAGGCAGCGGCAGGGCCTTTGCACCGCCTCGCTTCCATCTCAACCGAGTAAAATACACTCGCTTGTATTCCAGTTTCATTACCGTCTCTCGAGTTTTTCCGAAGCGGCGCCTCCCCTTGAACGCCCGCTCGGCGTTGAGCCCGGTCGATCCGTCTCGATTCTCGCCGGCGCGCGTTTGAAATACGAGGCGGTCCGCGAGACGGCGATGCTGGGCTCTGTTCTGGCGGTCCGGGCCTGCGCATGGCCATACAAACGGTTGGACTCTGCAAGTCTCGTTCTCGCCGGGTTGAGGAGAGCCGGCCGCGGGCGCCGTCTGAGGGTTCCAGGCCCTTTGAGGGCGGCGGTCGGAGCTCCACTTTTCTTCTCGAACTTCATGATGTCCCGCTTCCATCGAACGTCAACTGGAGAGTCGATGGGCCCGGCTCCTGTTGCCTTGCCACAGCTTTCCGACGAACGGCTCGGGCCGGCCACTTGCTACGCGTGCTCTGCGCTCTCTGACGCTCGTGCCATCACCGCCTGATCGAGGAGCTATCGTCCCGTTCGCCTGCTCGGCGGTTAGCGAAGTTTGCGCCACCGCGGCACCTGCAAGTCAGCCCGACCTCCAGCTGCAGCAAACTGCCACTCGCACGACTCGACAGCGTTCACCGCGGTAGCCAACCTCTTGCGGCGAGCAAGTCCGCCGACGCAACTTGGCACAAAAAACTCCGCCGCCAACCCTCGACTGTGAGCTCTCGCCCCTCGTTCCTGCCTGCCCCTGCGCTGCGATGACTCGAGCTGTACATACGAGAGCTGACCGGCGTCTGCCTGGGATTGTTCCGCTCTGCCTTCCCTCGCCAAACAGCGTGATCGCACGGGTTTTTAATTTAACCCCAGAACACTCACGCCCGGCTCGTCGCCCGAGCTGCACACGCACCCTCCTGCCAGCACCACGGCAGTCACCATGTACGACGCGTACGCGCCGTCGAGTAGCGGGGCCGTTCCCATCTCGGCCGATTACCAGATGCCGGCGGACCCGACTTCGACGGGAGGAGCCCTTTCTTCTTCGCCGTCACGCCGGCACTCGATCGCGTCGACTGCCTCGCCCACGCGGTACGCACCGTCGCTTTCAGGTCGGGACGGGTTCAGCACCGGCGGCGTCCGTTCGTACGGAGCTGCCCTCGGTTCGGTGCCCGACCGCACCGTCCCGTTCCCGCGTCAGCCCGCAAGCAGCGCCGCCGCCGCGTATGCGGACGAGCCGACCCGCGCTCTCCACGATCTCAGCCAGGCTCCGGGGGTCTATGACGAAGGGCAGTATCGTCACGGCAAGACACCACAGCCGCGAGGCGGACCGGGCGCCACCGCTCTCCTCCAGCAGCACGTCGCCAACCAGTGGGCTTTCCGCGCCAACCAGCAGCCAACGCTGCCCACCCCGCCGTCGCATCTGGCGCAGAGCCAAGCATCCTCCGAGCCGCAGTATGGCCGCCGCGGCTCCCTCCAGTCGCCAGCGCCGCCGGCGAGCTATTCCTCCCTGTCTCACTCTCAACCGCAACCGTCGACCTACGTTCCTTACGGCTTTACTCGCCCATCACCACGCGATCAGAGCTCGAGTGATTCGTCGACTGCAGCTTCGACTCCAGTCACCGTTTCGATGTCAAGCAATACGACCCCGAGCACGAGTAGCGGGAGCAACGGCGGCGGCGGCGCAAACTCGAGGACGCGCGCGTCCTCCGCAAACGATGCGACCGCTTCCTCCGACTTTGGACAATCGTTCTACGACCCGTTCAGGATCAAGCACCGGAGGCGCACGTCGCCGGCACAGCTGCGCATTCTCGAGCACCACTTTAGTCGCTCGCCGAAGCCGGATCTGGCGCTGCGCAAACAACTCGCGACCGAACTCGACATGACACCACGAGAAGTCCAAGTTTGGGTGGGTTCCCGCTCCTTTGGAGACCGGCCGCCAGAAGGAATGTTTATTGACAAGCGAATCCACGGTTTGGCAGTTTCAAAACCGTCGTGCCAAGGTGAAGAAGCTGCAAGAGCGTGCAGCTCGTTCAACTTCTTCCGCTGCGCCGTCGTCGGCGCAGCCTGCGCACGAGCAGACGGACGATTACGAAGCCGATGAAGCTCAGATCGGGGCGTACGAGACGCACTCCCGAAACCGCCCCGTTTCAGCGGCTCACTCGGGACAGCCCGGCAATCGGAACAACAGCACGAGCTTGGGCGGCGATGCCCACGCACGCGCGTCATCACATCGCAAATTCCCCGAGCCCTTGACCGCTGTGCCGTACCCGACGCCGGCGGTGCTCGACGCGTACGGCTACCCGCTGCCAAAGTCCGAGTCCACCGGTCTCCCGCTGCCTCCTCGTCCACCTACGGCCGACTACTTCGATCACTACGCTCCAACCGCGGGACGAAGGTACTCCCTCCCAGCGTTCAACTCGTCCGTCATCCCGCCGACGCCGAGTGAGGAATACTGCTCCGGTCCCGCCGCCGGCCCGATGTCCTCGAATCAGTCTTCGCTCGCCCTCCCTTCCGGTTCCGCTCCTGTTTACCGCCGAAGACCTTCACTCGGAGTCTTGGCACCAACCGGAGGCGTGGGCGGTGTGCAGTCGGCCGAGTACTCGCCGTCAGGTTCGGCTTCCAGTCGAGGGAGCGATATCAAGCCGTTATCGATTCCCGAGCACGCCGAAGTGTCTTCGTGGGACAGCGATATCAAGCCGACGTCGACCGAGCAGTCTCCGGTCGTGTACCAGCACGGAGGGTCTTTGTCTTCGCGACGATCGAGTGCGCCCCCGCAGGCCCTGTCGCACCTCCAGGCCGGCGAAGGGTACACCAACTACCTCATCTCTTCACCGACTACACGTCCGTTATCCACGCCGGCATGGACCGCGCCGAGCGAGACGAGCTACGCCATGAACCCGGCAGTGTATCCACCTCCGACCTCGCTCATCGACCCGGTCGGGTCGGTCTCGTACGTGCAAGACACCGGTCAAGAGATGCTGTACGACTATCGATACGCGTATCCAGAGACTTCCGTCGGGTTGCCGGTCTCTGCCGCACACGCACCGCTCGATCAGAGCTTTGTGGTGACTGCCGGCGACCTCGATCGATCCCTCGTGTAATACTGCCAGAAGATGGTCCCTTCCCTGCCTCTTCTGTACTCTGTTGTCGCGTAATATATCTTGCATCACTTGTTTACCCAGCAGCGCCTCATTGCTCAGTCGCTCAGGCTGCCTCTTCGATCGGAGAGAGGAGACTCGAGCAATCACTGCAGACTGCCTCTTTCTGTGGACGCGCGCGCGCGGATGGAAGGACAAGTATGGTATGGCAAAGCATGCAACAAGGCGGACTGGGATGAAAGAGGGTCGATATGCAGGCTAAGAGCGGCGTTGAAACAACAGAGTTGACGTGCAGTCCGGGAAGAAGGTCAAAGTCGGATAGGGTATATGACATGCAGCCAAGAACGCGACGCGAAAGCCAGGTGAAGATACACTGGCATCTCGCGGTCAAAAGAATGTCCATGTGAAGGAAGGTTATCAGACGCCGATAGACTTGCGCGGGACGAGCGAGGCGCGACGAGACGGCACCGGCGGCGGCAGGCTCTCCTGATCCTGTCGAGGTGACTCGCGACCGAACCCGGCTGCTGCTGCCGCGCGCGTCGACAATAGGCGGTGCAGGATCGGGGGCTTGCCCGGACGCGCGGCCGAGCCGGTCGAAGGCTGCTGCTGCTGCTGCACTGATGGCTGACGGCCGGTCGCGAACGGCTTCTTGATGAAGGGGGAAGGGACATCGTCATCGTACGCCGGCGTGCTCAGAGGAGGCGTAGGCATCGACTTCGGAACCGGTGCGGCATTGTTGTAATTGGCGAGAGGCACCGGACTCGACCAATGTCGCTGCTGCTGAGGTGACGGCAGTTGTGACGGGGCCGACGCAATCGAGAGCGTCGGACTCGGAGACGGCATGCCTCCGTACGAATGCGCAGAGTGCAGATCTGCGACCGATATGGAGGTCGGCAAGGGCGCGGCGATCGGAATCGAGATGAGCGACGGGGATTTGCGAGCGGTTTGAGCGGCCGCCGCAGCCCGCAGGTTGTCGTTCGAGGCCGACATTGTCCGCGAAGGACTCGAGATTGTCGAGCCGGCTTGCAGATTGTGCATCGATTTGGACGCGAGCCGTCTCCGGAGCGACGGCGAAGAGTCACGTTCCTTTGACGGCGTGTCGTCGAGCGACATGAGCGAAGAGTTGGAGTTTGTCCGCGGGAAGCCGTAGGTGCTATCACCACCACCCAAAAGAGGTCAGCGCCGCGAACGAGGTCATGCAAGCGGTTTGTCTTCCGACTCACCTGGATCGCCGTTCGTCCAGCGGTCGTCTTGGCACCATACTTGGTCGACTCGCGACCCGAGCCACGACTTCCGGCTCGACCGTCGGCAAGTTTGGCAACTGGTGACTCTGCTGCGGCCTGATGTTCTCGCGCTCCGCCTGATACGCCTGCTGGAGCTGCATCCGGTACAAGGCCCACGCCTGCGTCAACTTGGCTTCCGAGTCTTTGACGTTGTCCTGCGCGGCTCGGACGGCATTCTCGCGCGTGCAGACGGCCTGCTCTCGAGCGAGGACGGCCGCTTCACGCGCGAGCAGGTCCTTTTCGCGAGCCGAGACGTGCTGATCCCGCATGCGGAGTTCTCGCGACCTGCAGAGTCAGAAAACCCGTCAGTTGGGGTATTCCTTGCGCTCCGAACAAGTTGCGACTGAGAACGCACGCTTTTCGCAGTTCGAGAGCACGAATCTGCAGCTTGACCGAATCAAGACTTTTGATTTGCGAAGTGTTTGGTCGCTCTTTCGGCTGTCGAGGCAGGGGCAAACAGTTAGCAGAGATTTCGTCAAGCGGGGACTTTCACGCCTTCACAGAATCGGGATACTCACGTTTTGCCGCAGCATCGCTTTGACGACCTGGCCGAGGTGGGACGAGTACGGCTTGGGCAAGTCGGGGATCTTGCCCTCGCGGATCATGACTGCCAATTCAGGCTGGGTGCGCGCTTCGTGAAACGGCGGACTATTTCCAGGAGGCGACAACCAGTGGTCAGGCTCTCGTCGCAACGAGAATAGAAGGTATTTGGAACGTACTGGCCGGCGCAGAGCTCGTAGATCAAGCAACCGAGTGCCCAGATGTCGCTCTTGACGTCGTACGGCATTCCATTGATCAGCTCGGGGGACATGTAGTAAGGAGTCTGGTGGCGATGAAGAGTCAGCGACACTCGGGCACTACGTTTTCGGCCCGGATTGCTCACTCCGACATAGGTTTGAGTCATCGCGGCTTGCTGCATCGCTTTGCTCAGACCAAAGTCTCCGAGCTTGAGGTTGTTTCGCTCATCGAGGAAGACTGTTTTGCGCGATCGTGATTCAGCACACACGCTGGATAATCTCCACCGGAAAAAGAAAGGCGTAGAGGACCGGTCTCACCATTCTCGGGCTTGATGTCCCGGTGCAAGATGACGGGTTTCTTGTTCCCTTTCGCGTCCGTCTCCGAGTGACAGTCGTGCAGAGCGAGGGTGATCTGAGTCAAGTAAGCCCAGACGACATCCTCCGGGAGGATGCAGTTCGTCTTACGGCATCGCTGGATCACGCCTGCGAGGTCACCGCCGGCGCAGTACTCCATGAGGATGTAGAGCATGTTGTTCGGCTTGTCGACGAAGCGTTCGTAGTATCGGACAATGTTGTCGTTCGAGCCGAGCGTTTCGAGAATGTTGCTGTACGTTGAGGTGGACTTCATGCGATCAGTCCTCGGGACGGGAGAAATACGTAGAAGCTGGACTCGACGCACACTTCCTCGGTCAACTGCTTCAAATCCCGTTCGTCCATGCGTCCATAGTTGAGTTCCTTGCGAGCAAGGACCTGGGAGAGGCAGTGTCAACGACCATTCCCGACGCAACCCGCCCACTACCCGAGGTCGCAAACGCACCTGTCCGTCGGCCTTCCGAACGACCTTTCGAATAATCCTGTACGTCACGTTCTGTCAATTCAAACAATCTCACGCACGGCTGGGTCTGCCGACGAGTTAAACTGGACCGGTGAAGAGTCTCCAACGCACCCGAACGAGCCATGCCCGATGATGTCGGAACTCTCATAGCTGCAGGGGTCGAAGGGCCGCGTTCACAGTCGACCATGTACAGGGATGGTCATCCAGGGTAGCACGTCAGTACAGGGCGCGCCGAGAGCCGGCAGGACGGAATTGTTGAATGAGCGATCGACTCGCCTGTCGTCCATGGACCGCGCCGTACACACGGGGTGGTCCCCCAGGATCGTCTTGCGCCGCTGTTGAGGCGCTGGACGTGCCGCCATGGCTCCTTCTAACCCTGGTACAGCAAGCTGTGGAGTCTCCGTTTGACGAGATCGGGGGAGCGCGCAAGTCCGCTTCGCCGGCTTTGTCGACACGGTTTCCCTCCGCGGAACTCCGACAACATGCCTCATTTCTCGCTCGCTATATCAAGCAGACTCTCATACTGATCAAGCGCTCCGAGTGGGCTGAGAGGCGCGCCTCGACTCTCACGAAGCGGAAGATTCAGGACGTCGGTTAATGTATGAACCTAGTCGCCCGTTGAGTCGTTCCCTGGCCAGCGAATGATTGCACTTCCTTTTCTACGTGACTGAAAGAACCAATGACAGTTCCCGAGCTCAGCTCGGCGCTCAAAACCCGATCCTGGTCCGCAAGCCGAGACGGCCTCGATCCGTCCCGTCCCGGACTTTTTCTTTTTCCCCCTTCAAGTACTTTGGGATTTAGAAGCAGAAGACGGCGTCCTGCAACTTGGAGACGGTCCGCGGGGCGGGCCAGTTGAGCGCGTCGAGGTGCTTCTTCATTGCCGAGATCATGGGCGGAGGACCTGCGCGCGAAGGAGGGGGTAAAGCGACCGTCAGTCGAGCCGGCCTAACGACAAAACCAGGTGGCGCGCCGCTCATAACGGAGCGTCGAGAACATGGAAATTCAAAGGGTAGGTCGCGGGGGACTGACCGCAGAGGAGGGCGCGGTGGTCCTCGGCGTGCGCGGGCAAGTGTTCCTCGATCATCTCCTTGGTGACGAAGCCGACGCCGCCGGTCCAGCCTTCGGGCGGGTTGTTGAGGACGTAGTAAACCTTGAACTGGTCCGGGTGCTCGGCCGCGAGTTGGTCGAGTTCGGATTTGAGGAGGATGTCCGACTCGTTCACGTTGGCGTAGATCAGGGCGACGTTGGTCCGGTCGAGCGGGTTCTTGGCGATGGCGCGGATCAGTTGCTGCGGGCGGGCAGGCGGGCAGGCAGAAAGAGCGCGTGAGTGTCGCTTCGGCTCACCATGTACGGTTGACCCTGAGGAAGAGCCAACGTACGAGCATCGGGGTGATTCCGGTTCCGCCGGCGATCATGCCAATGTTCTTGGCATAGTCGGGAGTGTAGCGCATCTGACCCTTGGGGCCCTTGACGTCGACATAGTCGCCGACCTTGAGCTGGCCAAAGTGCTTCGAGATGTTGCCGGTCGGGTAACTCTGTTTCGTCGCGTGTCGTGTTGATCAGCGCCTTTCTGCTCACACCTGCCCCGCCGCGGCGTGAGGATGGCGCACCTTGATGAGGAGGTCAAAGAAGCCGACGTCGTCGTCGGACGAGGTCGGGGTGTATGAGCGCTGGATCAACTTTCCGTCGATCGTGGCCGACACCGAGACGTGCTGGCCGATCGGCAAACCGAGGACGCGTCCCTTGGGCAGCTCGAAGCGGTAGCTGTGCGCATACATACACAGTGTTAGTCCACGGCGGAATAGGCCAAGAGGAGCGGTCGAGCCCGACTTGCATGGCCGTGTTGGGCGAGATGACGATCTTCTCTACGAGTTTGAACTTGCGCCATTCTGTCGGATCAATCGCGGGCTTTGCCTCTGTTGTTCCTCGTTCCGACTCGGTCAGCGTGCAGTCTCAAGGGCTGTTAGTGGAGAGAGGGAAGAGGCACGGACTGGGTTGAAGTCGGACGACGGCGACGAGGGCGAGGGCGAGGCCGAGGGCGGCGGCGATGATGACTTGGTGGGTCTTGTCGAGGTCCTGCCAGACTGGGAGTGCCATGGCTGCGGTCGGGCGTCTACTATACGAGAGCGGGAAGCAGAGAGACGAGCGACTCGATCCGGCGAACTTCCACCTCAGCCGCGGCTGGTCATTCACTCGCTCCGCTCGCAAGGTCCGCTGAAGGAACGCAGCAAGATCATTGCTTGCGATTGAATCCGCGCATCATGACCGTCTACGGGTGCGTCCCTCTGTCGTCGAGTCCCGGCTCAGTTTCTCCCCACTCTCGGACCCCTCGACCTGGCCGTGTATTGACGTTGTTGGCGCACACAGGCTGTACATCTACGACCGCCATTGCACATGCTGCTTCTACACCGACCTCGGTCAGCGACCACCTCCCGTCGCCGGGCCTTCCACCCTCCCCAAAGTCCTCCCGCCTGCACCTCGCGCACCGCAGCCGCAGCCGTCGTCACTACAGGGCCGAGATATGGCACTCCAAGACCCCAGGAACAGCAGCGGAGGAGGAGGAGGATACAATGTGCCGGATACAGCGGCCCTCGCCCCGCCAACAGCAGCAGATCCGACTCGGCGAGCGAGTCCCGGACGGTTAGCGTTCGACGAAGAGGCCAAGCTCGTCTACGGCGTCGTCTTCAGTCTCCGCAACATGGTCTCGAAACTCTCGACCAGACCGGACGAGTCGTTCCACGCGTTGACCACCTCGGCGTACAAACTGCACTACCTCGCCACCCCCTCGTTGTACCACTTTGTCCTCCTCACTTCGCCCCAAGCCGGCTCCTGTCGCCCGTTACTCCGACAAATCTACACCGGACCGTTCAACGAGTACATTGTCCGGAACCCGCTCGCGAGCCTCGACTCGCAAAAGAGCGGCAAGGGGATCGACAACCCGTCGTTCAGGAGAGCCGTCGAGAAACTGCTCGCGGCGGCGTAGCAAGGGACGTCTCTGATTAACATACTCTCCAGGTTCTCGTCTGGCATTGAGAGAAGGGCGTTTGAGGGCATCTCTACGGAGCAGCACTTCCGCCCGAGGCAGTCCCAGCGGCAGCGGCGGCGGCGGCTGCCGCTGTCGGAGGCGCACCGGCTGCCATTCCGACCTTCCACCTGCGTGTGCGCGCGCGGAAATGTCAGTGTTCCTGCGCGAGGTGAGAGAGAGCGAAAATCAGAAAGAGGAAAGAAGGGGCCGCTCGCTCACCCCCAGCCTTGCAACATCCGGACCACCTTGGGCGTGATGGCGACCGTGATCCCGACCCGGACCGGCAAGAACAAAGTCTTGTGAATCGCGTACGCGAGGACCGCCGTCGTCGCGATCGTGCCGTACTTGCTCTTTTTCTGCCCCGCCTCCTCCTTCTCGACGCGGACGATTTCGGTCGTCGAAGCTCCGTGCGCGATCGCGTCCGCCGCGGCGGGGGAAGGGTGCGCTTCGGGCCCCGAGACGTGCTTGGCGTGGTAGTCGTGCGCGCGTTGCTGCAACCCTTCGACCGCGCGCTGGACCCGGTTCCCCCCTCCTCCTTCCGCCTTGTCCTTGTCGTCACTCCTCCGCTTCCAGTGCAACTTGTCGAGGACCCAGTCTTCGGCGCTCCGGACGCGGTCGGCCCCGACCGAGTAGATGACGAGGAAGCACAAGCCAAAGTCGACGGCCGAGAGGCCGAGGTAGACGACGAGGGTCGTCCAGCCGTACTTTCGGAACAGGTACTTGACTTTTTGCGTCAACGGGATCTTTTGCGGGTCTTCCGACTCGGCGGACCCTTGTTGTTCCTGCTCCTTGTTC
Source organism: Rhodotorula sp. M30-05A-2 (assembly GCA_023628275.1). Classification (NCBI taxonomy): domain Eukaryota; kingdom Fungi; phylum Basidiomycota; class Microbotryomycetes; order Sporidiobolales; family Sporidiobolaceae; genus Rhodotorula; species Rhodotorula sp. M30-05A-2. The sequence continues at coordinate 81,558 of JAMALC010000043.1, read as the reverse complement.
TGCTGCTGCTGCTGTTGTTGTTGTTGTTGTGATCTCCCGGACGACGACGACGACGACGAGGACGAATCGTTCGCGGATGATGAAGATGAAGAGGACGACCAAAAGTTGCGCGCTCGCGGACTTGCGCCTATTCTTGCGGTCCGGTTCGCGGTATAGGTAGCCCAGTGGACTGGATGCTGGGCGGCAGCTGGTCCGAGACGTCCGAGTCGCCTGATCGACGCCGTCGCCGACGACGAAACAAGGCGAACGACGGCAGGCGAGGGAGCCGGCGGTGCTCGTGCGAGAGCGGATCGGAGTACAGGCGCTTTCAGCATACTTTTTGCTGGCCCGTTGATCTAGCTGGCGGACTTTGAGCCTCCCGGTTGTGGGAATGGTTGAGAGTGGAGAGTCGACGCTCCGCTCCTTGTCGTCACCCATTCGGCATCCAGATCTCGGCTCGGCGGGAAGCGCCCGACTCGCTCGCTATGCTCAAAAAGGGACAGCGACCGCATCCCGCGGCGCTCGCAGCGCTCGTCCTGATCCGGCACGTCGCACTCGCTTCGCTCAACTCTTCTCAGGCTGCCGCACCACACCCGGCGACCGAGGATCGCGCCTCGCTCGAGAACTTGGACAGGTGGCTCGCACTCGCGTTGGAATGCACGATCGAAGGGAAAGACGCCCCGGTGAGCCTCAAGGGCTGGCTCGATCGCGCGAGAGGGCCAGACGACAGAGACGCGCCGGATTCTCTGTTGGATCAGGTCAACTCCTTTCACACCGCCGTGAGCTACTGTCTCTTGCGCTGTTACGAAGCGCAACTGCTGATCAATCCGGTCGACAGATTCTGGACCTCGCCGAACGAGGACTGGATGAAGCGCTCACTTGGGTCGTCGAAGGTGCGCACACGGCTCTCTTCCGCTGCCAACGCTGTCGGAGAACTGAAACATTTGTTCTCGAAACACTAGAATTCAAGTCGTTCGTCGCTTGGTCAGAAGACGACGAGGTGCGACCATCCATTGCCACCTCAACACCTTCGAAAAGGCCCAGCTGAAACTTTGTCCGCGAGGAAACAGTTGACCATCTCGACTCAACCGCAACCGCTCTTGCGCTCGTCCCCTCTCGGACTCTTTGTCCGTCGCAACTACTTGACCCTGAGCCGGATGGACCTCGACGAGCTGCAAGACTGGTGGATCAGCTTTGAGCGCTGGATCGACGGTGAGAAGCGAGGGAAACGGAGAGCTCTCGAGGAGCACGACTCGTCGCCACAGTTTGGGTGCGTGAGACCCTTTCAAGCTCTTCCTAGATGGCGCAAGGTGCATCATCTCTGATGGCTGAACCCTTTTGACCACGCACAGCTATAGCCGGGCTCGCGCTCGTCAGGACTACCATCAGGCTCGAGAACTCGTCCGAGCCTTTCCGAACTCGACCACCGATCCCGAGTCCACGTAAGTCTGATTCTACGTATACCCGATCTGATAACAAGTGCTGATCTTCTAAGCGACACGCCCCCCGCAGTCGGACGTCGCAAGAAGCATTGCTGCACCTCGCGCTGCTCGAGTACGAAGACGAAGGGTACGGCGCTTCCAGGCAGGTGAGTGAGGCGCCGGAGCTTTCCGTGACTCTCTTTTTGCGGCCAAAAACGTGCGAGGGAGTCTGATGTTAGATCACTCGCAGGCCCTCGACGAAGCGACTCGGATCGCTCGAATGGTCGGAGACGTCTCGTGCCTTGCAGTATGTCGGAGGTGCGTTTTGCACGAGTTTCTCGGTAGACTACTCCCGCTCGCGTGCTGACTATACGACCCCTGTCAGTCTCGCGAGACGCCTCGACTCGGTCGCGCCGGATCGGCGCCTCCACGAAGACACGCGGCCATCGGAATCGGGCAGCAAAGCCGGCACAGAGACGCAATCACCGCATGATTTGCTGTGGGATGTCGAGAAGCAGCGAGAAGCGGTGAGTCCTCCTCACACAAATATAAAAGTCATCTTCCGCTCATCCTGTCTGACAATCTCCCGCTCGCTCTTTTATCTAGGGCGACCAAGCGCTCCCTACGCTGTTCCCGCCGCTCTACGCCGCTCATGCACACTACCGCCGAGCGTTGTTCCCCCATCCGCCTCCGGCGCCCAAGCCCGGCGAGGTCGACGCCGTAGATCGGAAGGACAAGGCGCTCAAGGGGGAGATGCCCGATCCGGAATGGGACGCGAAGTGGCACGCTGCGGCTGCCGGGATCTGGGAGACGATTGGTCCGTCTCGAATCTACTTGGAAACTGCCTGGCTTTTCCGCACGCAGCTGACAATCCGGCAACATTGAGCAGGCATCGCACCGCTCGCGCAGGTGCATGAAGAACTTGCGCTGGAAGCAGTTGATCCTGTCTATCCCGCACGGGACATTCGTCTCTCGATTCTCGCGCGCCAGGCTCGCCGTGTGAGTGGCCGAGCGCGTTCATGAGGTCGTGGCACTCGAAAAGCATGCGCTGATCGCCCCTCCTCCTTTCCATGGTCGACTCGGATGCTGTGATCAGCTCGCGGCACTCAATCAGCACGACGAAGCTCTACAGGTCTTGTTTGGCGCTGTCGATGCACGAGAGAAACGCATCGATATGGGGAGGCGAGAGGTGCGCGTCTGGCGGGAACTTGTCGTCGAGACGGAGATGGACAGGGCGCGACGCAGGTGAGTTCCGCAGGTTCTGCCGAAGAAGCGCAAGAGCAGCGGCTGTGGTACTGATGTCTACCTGGAACAGGTGCGACAACATTGGCGTGAAGCGGCTGTCAGCATTTCTTTCAGGAGATCATGCGGTCCAACGGAGGCGCATTCCGTTCTCGGTCGATGTCGAGTCTGAGGTGTGTCGTTGCGTTCCTTGCTTTGCCTCAATTCCTGGTTTGGACGCTCATGTCTCCAGGTCTCCGGCCTTCCAACAGACCGAAGCCGTCTACACACTGCTCACGCGCAGCGCGACTGCACACCACCTCGCCGATCTCAGGCTCGACGAACCCTCTCGCCTCGCCGCGCTGATCGCAATCAGCCAATTGCGCGTGAAAGCCGCCGGCCATCCAGCCGCCCTCGACGCCGAACGGAGCTTGTCGGAGCTCGAGAGCGCATGGACGGCGTTGTTGGCGCTGGATCAAGGCGGAGGCGATTCAGTCGATGGCGGGCAGGTGCAAGAGGGAGAGCTCTTGACGCGGGCAAGAGAGGCGAAGGCAAAGCTTGAGATTACGGTTTGCTCGGCTCGAGGTGAGTTGGTATCTTTGCGGGCAGGCTTGGCGGTTCGAGCAGCGCCACCGGTTGCACGTCGCACAGGCTATGGACGTTCGTTCAGGTTGCTGACTCTTCCCTTCGTGTCTTGCAAACAGACGATCTTTTGACGCCCATCATCGCCACTCTCGACGCGGTTACACAAAGTCAGTCCCCTTCGATGTTGCATGATTCCGAGTCAGCATCGTTGCTGCGGACTGATCGGATAACGATCTGCGACCATCGGGAAACTGACACTCGCTCTTACTGAATTACGCAGACTACGAGCGACTGTCTCTGCCCGAGCTGGCTGCTCGCAACTACTCTTTCTTGGCCGCCCTCTGCGACCACTTGTACGCCGGCCTGGAGCCCAACGACCCTTCGACGACTTCTTTGTCAGCCAACGTCATGTCGGACGTTTCGGAAACGGACAAACGCGCCCTTCGAGCCGAGGAGGCGGCACATTGGCGAAGCCAGGCGGACGAGTACGACCGGAGGTGCGATGCCGTCTTGAGCGGGTTGCGTAGCGATGGCACGGCGCCGCCAGAGGAGGCCGGCACGATGGCGCGTTTCGGCAGGATCAAGCAGGTGGTAGACTTGATTGTCGAAGCCGTCGAGACGAGCGTGCAGTGATCAGGCCGCTTTCTCTGGGTCAGCATGTCGGAGCGAGTTTCTTTTTTACTCCCGCAGTTGGACGCGCCAGCAAACCGTACAGGACATATCGTATGACTCGTGATAATTACAGTGATGGGCTTGACTTCTGCGTTTGACCCGTGGGCATGGTCGCAGGACGAAAACGTCGACGGTTTACGCTTCCCCTCCCCTCGAGCGCTGAGCACGCTCCCCTTCACCCAACCCGACAGCGGAGCGCGACCGACCTTCAGACTCGCACTCACCAGCGCTGTCCCCGAGCCGCTTCCCTTCCAGAGACGCACACGAGTAAGCTGGTCCTGTTCACGAGCCGCGGCGTCTCAAACGACGGCCGTGACCTTGCCCTCGCCGTCATCTCCATCTGCTGACTCCACCCGGGCCTTCAGCCGAGCAACTCGAGCTCACGTACTCTAGCTCACGTACTCCGACTGCCTACACGTGATCCGCCTTCCGGGCCCGAATCCGTCGCAAGAGGCTCGTCTGATCCATGTCGTCCCACGAAGGTGGTGGCAAGTGCCTCGCTTGCGGCAAGGCGAGCACGCTGCGCTGTTCCGCCTGCGCGAACAAGGGCGGAATCGACCTGTTCTTCTGCTCGCGCGCGCATCAGAAGCTGGTGACCCCGTCTGCCGTGCAAGTTGTCTCCGGATGCCCTGCTCAGCATGTCGCGCTGACGTTCTGCCGTGGGTCATCGTGCAGGTCTGGCCCTACCATCGCTTGGTCTGCGGCGAGCGCGCGCACCCTTTCCGTCTGCCTATCTACTCGCAGGAGGAAGCCGACGTCCTGCTCGAGCGTTTGCGCGAGCCGGCGAACAAGCCCGAGCTGCGCGTCTTGCAAGAAAAGATGCGCTCCGCCGTCGAGGCGCACAACGCCAACGAGTCGGACTTGAAGGTGGGCTACCTGCGCTCTTTTGCTCTGAGGTCTAATCGAGCAGAACGCACTGATTCGGAACCTCCCGCAGCTGAACAGGAAAAGATCCAGTCGCTCGTCGGTCAGGAAGGCTCTCTTACGCCGATCTCTGAGCCGGCGCCGGACTCGCAGAGCACCGCGAACCTCATTCGCGAGCTGCGCCTCCTCAGCTGGGACTGGTATGGCAAGGCATACACCACCGGACGCGACCACGTCGTCCAACACTTTATCGAGCACATGACGGCGAAGTACGACTAACTGACGAAGGATGCCCCGCCTGTCGCCCTCGACTCTGTATGGCACTCGCGCTTTTGCCACCACATCGTGGCGCCGATCCCGATGCAAGCCGAATCCCTCCGCTTTATGCGGACCGTGGGGGGCGGCAGCAGGGATTTCATCCCGCTCCGGGAGCTCGCGCGCATTCCAGGCGGCCTCAAGGCCACGCTCGAGGCCAACGCTGCGTTCACTGCCTTTGTCCAATTTCTCAAGAACACTCGAGATGTCGAGTATGCCGCGTTTGCGAAAGTCGTCCATGCCAACGATTGCAAGCCTGACCCGGAACTCCAGGCGCACCTTGATGGGAACTCCCCATCCCCGTGCGCCGATGAATCAATGTCTTGTTACCTGAGGGATGCTTGAACCGATGTTCAGTGTCCAGGAGAGGGATCGCCCCGTGTCTCGGCGGATGCTGTAGACATCGTTTGCCATACGAGACCTGTAGATATCCTGCCGTTTCACAAGCGTGCCGCGACGATGTTCCTGCCCTAATGTTCTGCAGGTACGAGAGGTTTGATGGGTCCGTGCAGTCAGTCGAGGGCCCACTGGGCTCGGAGCGCTCGCAATACTGAGGGCCTGCTTTCGACGTGCAACCCGAGACCGGAATAGTAACGATGTTTGTTGTTCGATTGCGAGCTTGGCCACAGAATGCGTGCTGCGAAGGTGCGGAGGGGGTCGTGCGGGAGGGACTGGAATACAACAATGAGGGTACGACAGGAAGGGGAAAGGGGCCGGGGAAAGAGAGGGCGAACGTCGGCGGTAACCTCATCGCTGAGCGTTTGTCCGCGCGAGGAGGTAGTTGATCGACGACACTCGCGGCTTGCCCTTGAGTTGCTGCTCGGGACCAAGAGTTCAACGTGTCAGTGCGGGTCGATACGGCCAGGTACGGGCTCGAAGACGGGGGACGGACCGGCTTGCGCATGCATTCTTGCAGCCGAGCAGCGGCGTCGCGGCAGGCGGTCGAGCTCGCGAGGTCGCCCGAGCTGGCCCAGCAGCTGAGCATGTTGGTGAGCTCGAGAGCGCACGGCTGGACGTGGGCCGTCTTGCGGGGCTTGACCTTGAGCTGCTCGGGTACGCAAGGGAGGGAGGCGGAGGGGCAGCGAGGTTCAGCGACGGCCGAGTCCCGGGTTCGCCGCTATGCGTACCTTTTGGATGTGCATATCTCTCGCGCCTAGATCAGCTGCTGTCCCAAGACTTGATCGCTGGAGAGTGTAGTCGGCATTAAGAGTCGAGTCGGTTCGCGTTGAAGCAATCTCGAAAAGAGAAAATTTTCGTCGCTGCGAGGAGCTGGCGAGCTGAGCCTCGACGCCGTTTCGCCTCGCTCACACGCTACACGACTGCCCCGAGACTGCCCTGTACTCGGTCTAGATCACTCGATAGACTCGTCGCTGTTCCGCTCGTTGTTGAACCGCTTCTCTCGTCAACCGCAATCGCGAGCTTGACCCCACCCCTCTCTCTCAATCTCCGTTCCGCCACCTTTCACATAATAAGCAATGTGAGTCGGACAAGGGCGGTCGTGTGTTTGGCCGACTCGCGCTGACTCTTCCCGATGTCTCGACGATCAGGCCCCAGAACGAGTACATCGAAGAGTCGATCCGAGTGCGTTCACCATCACTTTCATCGCTTCCTCTGCTCGGCGCCGCACTTTTCCGTCCCCACCAAGAGTCACAATCGCTAACGTGACTGTGAATCGCAGCGAAATGGTCGGCAATTCGACCACGAGGAGCGCAAGCGCAAGCGCGCCGCTCGTGAGGTGCACAAGCAGTCGCAGATGGCGCAGACCCTGCACGGCCACAAGGCCAAGATGATGCACGCTCGCCGGTACGCCGAAAAGGTCGCCATGAAGAAGACGATCAAGGCCCACGAGGAGCGCGACGTCAAGACCAAGGACGCATCGGCCCTCCCCGAGGGTGCCCTGCCGACCTACTTGCTCGACCGCGAGGGCCAGAACGACGCCAAGGCGCTCTCGTCGGCGATCAAGCAGAAGCGCAAGGAAAAGGCCGGCAAGTTTGCCGTCCCGCTCCCCAAGGTTCGAGGTATCGCCGAGGACGAGATGTTCAAGGTCCTCAAGACCGGAAAGAGCAAGCGCAAGGGATGGAAGCGCATGGTCACAAAGGCCACCTTTGTCGGAGAGGTGTGTTATGTTCTTCTTTCGCTGCTAGGCGAGCTCTTTGGGCTGATCCCCTGCCGCGACCTCAGGACTTTACCCGGAAACCGCCCAAACTCGAGCGTTTCATCCGTCCTTCCGCTCTCCGTGTCAAAAAGGCCAACATCACGCACCGTAAGCTTCTTGTCACTGTGCTCTATATGCGGCCATTGCGGGCATTGACCCCCTTCCTCTCCGCAGCCGAACTCAAGGCGACTTTCCAGCTTCCGATCATCGGCGTCAAGAAGAACCCGCAGTCGCCTATGTACACTCAGCTCGGAGTCATCACCAAGGGTACCGTTATCGAAGTGAACGTGTCCGAACTCGGTCTCGTTACCGCAGGAGGAAAGGTCGTGTGGGGAAAATACGCCCAGGTCACCAACAACCCCGTGCGTCTTTCTCTGACGCTACCGCTGCCTCTAGAGCTGCTACTGACGCCTTCTATACACTCTAAGGACTTGGACGGTACGGTCAATGGGGTCCTCCTCGTTCGTTCTGCGTTTGTCTTCTTTTTTTTTGAGCGGCCGGCGCTGACTCTGTTCCGAGCAGGTCTGATTCACCTACTTGCCGCCGACCGTCCAATCGGACCGCGCGATCACGTACCTCGCCAGTCCCTCCGCCATACAGTCCCACGATATCGCATCGAGGCGTCACTATGCCCAGGAGCGGTTGCGACGATCCCCTTCCGTCTTCTCTCTCGCCCGCGCCTCGTCTTTCTTTGTACGCTTCGCTTGCAATGTTGCCATCAACAGTCACTTGTCGGGGACACGCGCATCTCAGCTACTACGGAAGCATGTCGGGCGTGCAGATTGAAGCTCTGCACCGCATGATGGACGGGGGCGAAAAGTGGCGAAGCAGACATTCTCTTCCTCTTCTCCCGGAGTGCGCTCTTCTCCGCGGCCAGTACGTCGAGCTCCTCGTCTCTTACACTATCGATGATCAGAATTGTACCGGCGACAGACGGGGCGATGATCAACTGAGAAGGACGAATCAATCGCCGCCACCTTCTGAACCGTCTCCAGCTTCCATCTCCTCCGCCGCGGGCTTGATTCCCCGCCGCTGAGCTACCGATCAACAGTCTGTGAAAGTGGGTATGGCCAGCTGCGGAAGCTAGCCCGTAACGACCACGTTCGCGCCTGCGCCAGCGTCCGCGTGCTTCGGCACCTGTGTCTCGCTGGCGCTCACTCGCACCGGTCTGATGTCCATTTCTGCGAGGCAGAGAGACTGGAATGCCCATCGGAATTGCCGCAGCAATCACGACGGCCCGATCAACCGCCCCAAATCGGTTGAGGGACTTGTTGAGCAGCTTGCGTCTTGCGGAGTTAGAAGCTCTCACCCGCATCCATAGTCTGCCGTTCGATACGACCTTTATTGCAATAGCTATTCATAACAACAAGGATGTACATACACCTCGAGCGAACGAATACAGACTGGGCTTCAGGAGGCGCAATAGGGCGCGCGAGAGCGTGGAAAGCCGCATGCTTCTCGAGAGGAACTCGGGATCGCGAGAAGGATGCCCAGCGAGAGGGCGTCTGGCGTTCCCTTCAAGCGCCCTGGCGGAACTCGTCGAATCTGTGGTCCTACTGTTTCGCTTCGCCTTCGGTGCTGGCAGCGAGTTCGACGTTGTCAAGCATCTCAGCGAGTTTGGTCAACGAGAAGCCGTCAGGGGCGTCGGCCGCATCTGCGTCGCCGAGGGCGAGTCGTTTGCGCTGCTGTAGCGCGGCGCGATAGGCGTTGATGACTTTTTGGTCCCAATCGGCGTCGAGAGAGCAAGCGATCCGGTGTCCCCAGAGATACGTTTGGTAAATGGCACGGGCCTTTCGTTGAAACAAAGACTTCTTTTTCGCCTTTGCCGTCTGTGGCATTCCTGCAAGGAGAACCCTTTCCTCCAACGCTCGGTCCTGCGAGTCCATCCATGTGAACCACAGATGAGCAGATTTGATTCGCGCGGAGCGGATCGAGACTGGACAGCTGATGTAAAAGGCGACTCACCAGAGTCAGCGCGTACGAGAGCCCTTCGAGAGCTCCTCTCAATCCGCCGTACGAGCCCGCGTAAGCGTACGAGGACGGATGGTCGACATCCCATTCGAAACCGAAAGGCGGCGATCCGGCTTCGGCGCCGGAGATGACGACGAACGGGAGCAAGCGAGGAGCAACAAGAGCGGCATCGCGCTTGAGAGGCTTGACGGAGCGGTTCACTGTCGTGCTCGTGATGGTAGGCACGCCCTTTCGGAGCCGGGCGAGGTACTTCTTGTTGTAGGCGCCGACGCCAAAGATGAAGCCCGGGACGCGCAAGCTCAAGCGAGTTTGATAGACAGTTCGACTGAACCACCGGCAGAGGTCCTGCACAGCCTGATCGCACGAGAAGGTGCCGTTCCGAGGGTGGGTCGGAGACTTCGCGGACGAGGAATGAGCCTGGCAGAGATGGGTCTGCATCACCGTCGACTGCACCGAGCGTCAGCCTGAGGTCGGAGATCAGCTATCCGCGAGATGCGAGACCGCACCTGACCGCTCCGAAGGAGGGTGTCGTAGAATCCATACTGCCCGAGATTGCGATAGGTCAAGATCGAGGTGTCGAGGTATCCGAGCTCTTGCGAGACCTTGTCGTGCGGCCAGTAGAGAAAGTCGAGGATGAACACGGCGAGAGGGTTCCCCGGTCTGCTTGGCCAGTCAGACTGGTCAGACGTAAGCCTCGGTATATGCAGGGGGACATCGAGACGCACGGCATCGGCCCCATCTTGACCTCGACTCCGCTCGCCTCGATCTCGCGCCTGCGTGCGGCAAACTCGCTCAAGATCTCATCGTAGGCAATGTCTGCTGCCTCCAAGTTGGCATGGATCGACTCCCACTCTTCGCGCTGAGTGCGGATCTGCACCACCTGCTCGGCGATGCGTCGAGCCTCCTCCGCGCCGAGGCCGTCGTTGCGCAAGCGGGTCTCGAGGAGGTCGACAAGCTCCCCGTCTCCGACATCGTCTGCTTCTTCTTCGCTGTCGGTGTCGCTTTCGCCCTGCTCCTCGCTCGCTTCGAGGTTCAGCTCGACCTCGAGTAATTTCAGCACCGCCAAGCCGGCGGCATCTCCTTCTTCGCCACGGTCGAGCGTTTCGAAGCTAGGACCTTCGTCCGGACCGTCTGAACCATGCGCGACCCGGAGAGTCTCGAGGCTGAAGCTGTCGACGAAGCGATGAGGCAAGAGAAGCGAACCGGGCGGCGGAGAGGCGCCTGCGTCGACTCCGCGAGCCGAGCCCATGAGGTGCTGCACTGGCTAGCTGCTTTCTGCAGTGCAGTCAAGATGCTGCTAGCTGAACCAGCTGCTGTCGAGAGCAAGAGCTGCCGCGGAGCGACTCGCTCGACCGCGTTTCGCGAGAAAGCAACCTTTTCCTTCTCCATCTCACCACAATCGCGTTTACACGCACAGTTTCTACTTGAGCCATACCAGAAGTGAGTCTCTTTCCACTCGGAACAGTCCACAGGCCGCGCAGGGCTTTGCAGCGCGCTGGACAGCAGATGTCAAAAGTCATCCAACCGGCGACGCGTCTCGAGACGGCGACCGCTCGCCTCCGTAAGCGACGCGGAACTCACGCCACCGTCTAGCTCTGCAGACACGATCAACTCGAAGATGTGCGCCACCCGCCGCTGCCCCTCGTGTCGCAGGCAGCGAAACTGACCTCGACTCGTTTCGTCTTATGTTGGACAGGTCGAATGTCAAAATTTCGCCAACCGGCTTCGAACTCCTTCCCGACCGCATCGCCAACGGTGACGTGAGTACTGTCATCACGGTACGGAGACTGGCAGAGTGCGGGAACCAAGCGGGAGCTCACGGAGAACCTGCCCGGCGTTGCAGGTCTCCCTCTTCTGGATCGGAATCGTCACCAAGCAAATGTTCAAATCTTCCATGCTCACGGGCTCAGACGCTACCGAGTGTGGGGTCAGAAGGAGGTCGTCATCGGTAAGCATAATCGTCGCAGATCCCACTTCGGTTATGGCGTCGTCGGCGCGTCGAGCCAGGCAGCTCACAAGTTTTTGCGCGGTTGCGCGGTCACGCAGAGCATGGCGATCTGGTCCTGATCGAAGGCTGGGAACTGGCCGGCCTGGACGAGATCTTTGGCGACGACGAATCCGACAAAATCTACTGGTGGAAGCGTGTCTCCCTTTCGAATTGGCCCCTGCTCGGTTGTGAGTGCTCATTTTTACCGAGTGCCTCTCTCAAGCTTGCGGAGACGGCGGGAATGACACCACAACTGGCATTGGCATCAACAGATCAATCTTTTGAGCGCTTGCTCGCCACTCTTGAGCACGGCAAGCTCACCGACCTCGCCTCGTTCAATCTCCTTCCGACGGGGATTCAACGTTACGTCGCTACCTGCATGCAGCAGACCCTCCGTGACAGTGAGTGTTTCTGTTTTTAGCTTTGATTCATCTTCTACGTCTTCTGACACCTGCACGCTTTTAGAGCTGGTCTTCAACGCCCGCGGAACCCCAAGGAGGAGTGGGAACTCAGCCCCCGTGAAGTCGCGTCGCTCTCGCTCGACCTGCTGGTGCGCAAGTTGTCATCCGAGGACGTGCCTCGGCGATCTCGAGCTGACGCTGTGACATCTGCTGAGCAGAAGAACATGCCCAAGCCGCGCAGCAGCAACGTCCCGCGAGGCTTGACCGAGGACAACGTAAGCTCGTGTTTGTCTTGTTGAGCCCAGGAGAATGAATCGTTGATCCAGTCAGATACTTTACAGTTGACGCGCATCTTCAACAACGGCGGACCTCGGCGGCGCTCTTCCCGGACGGGTGCTGGCTTCCTACGCCGGAAGACCTCGCCACCGCTTTCGCCGACATGGAGAGCTCGGGCTTCGAGAAGAAGGAAGGGGATGACATCATCCCTACTGCGCTCAAGCAGAAGCTCGCCAAGATTGCCGACGACGAGTAAATGAAGCAGTGATTGGGACGCTTCAAACATCGACGCCGGCGCGAGCACCGACGATGATGATGCTTTTTTTTCCGTTTCTTCCTCTCTCCCTGCCGCCCTTGCCCCGCACCATTCCTTCACCAAAGCTGTGTTCCACTACCCAAGTTGTTGTCCGTGTCTCTGTGCTGTTCTAGCCTCCGTGAAGCTTTCAAGGGCTGATTCGCCCTTCCCACCTTTAACATACCCCCAAGTGTTCCAACTCGCGTCTCATTCTGCACTCGCTGTATCCCCTTCTCCCCACATGATGTCGTACCTGGAGCTTTTTTGCAAAATACCATACCGCTTGCGAAACCCGCGCCCTGAGACGACTCCCGATCGCCTTCCGTCAGGGAAAAGAGAGAGTCAGAGTAATACTACAGCATTGCATGTTGTGAATGCCTGCTACACTTGGAGATGCAGCGGACAGCCGTCTACCTCCACTCGGCGGCGAACTGCGCCTTCGGGTCCTTCGGCTGCGAGCGAACGATGTGCCAAAAACCGAGAGTCAGCCCGGGGGGCTCTCCCGCTTCGGCGCGCGCAAGAGAAAGGGAGAAACACGATGATCGTGTCGACGCACAATGTTGTTGAGGGCCGTCAGGGGGCCGTCCGGCTCGCTACCCTTGCGCTTGCTCTGCGGGCCCGTCTTGGCCTTCTTGCCAGCCGCGAGGTCGTCGAGCACCTTGACGATCGACTCGGGTGTGAGGTCCTCCTGCGCGCCGTGAGGTGTGAGCGCCGGGAAGGAGAGGGCTTGGGGCGATCAGAGGGAGAGAGACGCACGTAGAACTCGTCGTTGATCTGGACCATCGGTGCGTTCGAGCACGCGCCCAAGCACTCGACCTGACGCGCGACAGCGTTGGTTTGACCCCATCAGTTTCCCACCGACCCGTTGTATCGAAATGCGCGGAAGGACGGCTCACCTCGAGGAGGGTAAACTTCTTGTCCGGGGTGGTCTCGCCGAGTCCGACGCCGAGGTGAGACGTGATGGCGTCGACGATCTTGTCCGAGCCGCAACCGCCGAGCATGCACGGGGTGGTGGTGCAGATCTGGACAAAGTGGTCGCCGACCGGTTCCCTGTCAGAAGAAAGTTGGGCAAAAAGGGTTAGTCTTGGGGAGGGAAGGGCGGAGGGAGCGAGGAATCGATGCGAACCGGTTGAACCTGATAGGCGAGAGACGACGAGTCAGCCAAACAACCTCTCGTGTATCCACCTATAAACCCACCGCAGCGAACTCACATGGTGTAGAACGACGCGACCTCGTACACCCGCATCGGGGGCATCTCGAGCACCTCTGCGACGTGGTTCATGACCGAGATGCTGGTCCACCCCTTGTTCTGCTTCTGCGCGACCTCGAGCAAGGGGATGACGGCCGCCTTCTTGTACTGGGGCGGGTACTTTGCGATGATGGTCTCGGCGACTTTTTGGTTCTCTGCCGAGAGCTTGAACGGGATCTCGGGGTTGTTGTACGACGAGTTGCGGTGCTGCGAGCGTCGTCCACATTAGTCAATGACCGGTCCTTCTGCGCAAAGCCCCACGCGAGCGGTCGATGCGAGTGCGACACTCTCGGAGGTCGGGGCGACGACGAGGTGAGCGGTCACTCACGACCATGAGGGCGTCCGAGCCCTTGCGGGCGGTCGAAGCGAATCCACGAGCCTGTCGTGCTACTGCGCGTGCGACGTTCTGCATCCTCGGTCGAGCGGGAGTTGAGCGGTAAGAGTCGGACAGCCGCCAATCGAATCGGCGACGACGACGACGGCTTTCACTGACCTGCGATTCACACTCACCAAGAGTCTAGACAGCAGTATGGTCAAAAAGAAGACAACCTGCTGCTCTACTCCGCGCGCGCTCTTTGCTGCACTCGCCCCTCCTCTACGCGAGTCGCTCTCGCTCTCGTCCCATTCGCTGCTTGCTCCGAATCCTCGATGGACTCTCTTAGGCGCCCCTGCGAGACGATCAAGCACAACATGACCTTGGTCAAAACTAGTAGGCTACTCTTTCTCGCCGCGGGCTGCCTTGCCTGACGGCGGGATCCTTCTGGTCTCTTGCTCGATTGGCTGTGACGACCTCTCGCATTGCTTCACCCGATTCTCGGCATCCAGCAAGGTTTTCTTCTCGAGAACCCAGACGGACGCTCATTGATTCCGCCGACGCGCTCGCGAGAAGGGAAACTCGACCCCCTGTATGGAGGTGGGCTGTCAGTTGCCGTCTCTGGCCTGACTTGCTTGTTCGGGGGTGCGATCTAGACTTTGTGCCTTTCCTTCACGAGACGTTGCTCCGACGAGGAACAGGTAAGATGGACATTAGTCTTACGTACCGCCTTGCTGGCGTACAGTAGAGGAGCGAAGGATGAATCGCCACAAGTTCCTGAACCGCGTTTGGCAGCGACTCTCGCCCCCCGCGCTCTGCAGCCTCGCTGACTCCAGTAGTACGTGTAACGAGATGTCAGAGTGCGTTCACAGCTCGCTCCAGTAAGCCTACGCGTGTGACAAACAGCGGTGCGAAACCCGGAGAATGCGAAAATGCGAGACAAGTTTGTTGATGTTTCGCGCGTGCCGCAAACACAGGCAGCGCGACTTTGTGTGTTGACCGCTCTCGCTCTCTCGCCAGCTCTCGCGCATGCTGAGCGGCGTGCAGCAGTAGACTGTGTATATTCTGAGCTGCTTGTGATCCCTCCGCCCCTCTCGACAGCGAAACGCGCCGGTCACTGACGGGACGCCCCTTCGACTCTCGCCGTGCCAACAACCTCGACCTCTCCTCCTCGACAGCCGCCCTCTCGTGCTGCACGCGCAGGGAAAAGCATGGCTACGACTGAGACGACTCCCAACTCGTCGAGGCACGCGACCCAGCCGCTCAACAGCCGCTCTCACAGCGTCCGGACCGCCGCGACCGCTGCCCTCGACGATGCCGTTCCGCCCGCCCGCCCCGTCTTTCTCGACCAACCGCTGTTCATGAACGCACTCGCGGGACCTTCGAGAGCGCCTCCCGTCCTCGGTAACAAGAGCGTCAACGGAGGCGCGACTTCGGTCCCCATGCAGACGACCAGGATTGACGGACGGCAGTTTGGCGACTTTAACAAGGCGTCCACGAACACGCGCAAACGTACCTTGGCCGAAACAACGGCGACCGCACGCGAGAACGGTCACTCGCCGGACGAGAGTGCCGCGAGGCAAGTGAAGCGACTCCGAGCAGCGGCGGGGGTGGTGCCCGTTCCTGGTGAAGGGGCTGCAGCAGACGTCGACGCCGTCGCGGCGGCTACGGCGGCAGCGATCGCGCGGCGCAAGCAGCGCAAAGCCGAGCGAGGAGCCGGGATCGAAAAGCTCCAGCAGGACACGCAGCAGTGGAGGCAAAAGTACCGAAAGGCGTTCCCGTCGTTCACGTTCTACTTTGACGCGATCGACGAGGCGACCCAGTCGACCCTGGGCTCTGCCGTCAGGAAGCTCGGAGCTGTACGTCACTGCCACTCGTCTCGTTCTCGGGATCTGAAAAAAGCTGATGGATTTGTCAAAACAGTCGGTCGACAACTTCTTCTCCAAAAAGGTCACGCACGTCGTGACGAGCCGGTCCATCCCGACGGCAACCGGCGCGTCCGGAACTGGCAAGGAGAACGTCGACTCGGCTTCCGCGAGCAGACTCGCGGCGACCAACTCGGCGGCCGGACGCGCAAGGAAACCGACCGCGCGGAGTCCGAAGATCTACGAGCTGCCGAACGGCCACCGCATGCGACAGTAAGTGGGGAACCTGATGCGTATAGTCGCCAAGGGAGCTGTCTGACGCGTTGTTTTTCCTTCTGCCCAGCTCCGATGGCGCGGTCGACCACAACCCGTTCATCGACTCGCAGGACATCCTGACCAAGGCGGCCGACTTTGGCCTCAAGATCTGGGCTTGCGACAGTGCGTCCTGTCTCCTCTCCTTCTCATCGCGCGCAGTCACTCACGCCGACCTCTCGATCGACAGAGCTGCAATTGATCGTCGACCGAATCAACCAAGTCTCGCCGCACAAGGACAAGAAGGGCTTGCAGCGCGACCCTTCCCTTCCGACCTTGCTCCGCGATGAGCAGCTCTACGGCACCCGTGAGCGTGATCCGGTCGTGCCGCGCAACGACATGTACTACTTCCCGGCCAACAAGATGTACCTGTTTGTCGAGGACTCGACCGGCGAACACCGCCCCGTCGTCATCAAGGAGTACGACAAGCCGAAGAAGCACGAAGATCCGTCGTGGCCTATTCTGTGGGGAGGGGTCGAAGGCCGCAGCGGGTTTTACCACTACGACGGCCCGGAGCTCACCTACGAGCGGAGACAGCCACCGGCGCCGCCCGCGCCGGCCGCAACCGCCCCGACTGCCCCGACTACCACGCGTGCCGTCGCACCAAACTTGCGTCGCGCCGTCTCGCTGCAGAATGTCACGCGCCAGCAGCAACTCATCTACGAGCAATGCCGGCGCGACGGGGCCGCGTGCGCCGAGCGCGAGATGAACCGCCGCGGCGGTTCTTACATTGCCGCGTCCGGCAACAGCCAAATCATCACGTCCAACACCGCTTCGGCCACGTCGACGGCGGCCCGATCTGGAGCCGCGCAGGCGAGTCGGAACGGCGCGAACCCGTACGTCGACAAGCGCCTCGCGGTGCTCTCGAACCGCAACGTGTCGGTCTCGGGCGGCGGGCTCCTCGGCAGTGCCGCGAGCGCTTCTGGTGGTGGCACGGCGAGCGGAGGCGTGGCCGGTGCGACTCGGAACCGGGTCGCCGCGCTCAAGCAGACCGAGCGACCTGCGGGCGGCCTCAAGCGCAGCGTCTCTGTCGATGCCGGACTCAACCCTCCCCGGTTCGCCGCGGCAACTCCTGTTCAGCGCGAAGAAGTCAAGAAACCCGGCTACTGCGAGAACTGCCGGATCAAGTACGACGACTTTTCGGCGCACGTCCGGTCGAGCAAACACCGTCGCTTTGCGCTCAACCAGAAGAACTGGGACGAACTCGATGTCTTGCTCGCCAAGATTGAGCGGAGGCGCCTTGTCGACGATGTTGACGACGACGACGAAGAGTCCGAGGACGACATGGCCATGCAGGCCGAATCGAGCGAGGCCGAATCGGCGCACGCGTCGAGCGATGGGGCCGGTAGTCGATGCGACGACTCGGGGTACCAAGAGGCGAGCTTCCTTCGCGCTGATGGGAAGCGGGACGGGTCGACCGAGCTGGCTGCTCCTCGCCGCGAGGAAGAGATGGACCCCCACGAGGAGGCTCTATGACTCGCGGCCGAGCTGTCCCAGCGAGAGCTCGACGACGTCGACAGCGACGTTGTCCTGATGATGATGGCTCTCCAAGTGCAGCGGCAGATCATGACGCTGCTCAGTATGTTGTGAATACGGGCAAGAGACGGCCTATATGATTCCACCCCCTTCCCTTCCTCCGCGAGCCCAAACTACCACCTCTCTTTACCCCTTACCCAGACTTCCGCTCACGATACTGCCTTCTGGCACCGACCTTGGCCTCTCCGGAGAGACCTGCATACCCGATTTTCGAACATTCCCTTTTTGGCCTTTTTGCTTCCCACCCATTTCAGCGCTGTTGCACATCATCCCGTTTTACCCATCATTATCTCTTCCACTCTTTCACTACGAGAAGTTGCAAACTCACGCATGTTTTGCCATCCAGTTGAGATTGCCGGATGTTCATCGGATTTCACACAGGAAAGAGAAACAACAAGGGATATCAACCGTACACTACGCCGTTGTTCTGACCGCGGGTCGACTCTTCGTACAGCGACATGGTGAGCGAGGCCATAAAGCCGGGCAGAGAGCCTCGGCCATCGAGCCAGAAGCCGACACTCCGCCGGACCTCGTCGAGACTCATGACCTGCTCGTCCGTCGCCGAGACGAGCTTGAAGGGCATCGGCCCGCCCGGCCACGGGTCAAACGCGAGCGAGCGATCCTTCGAGGGCGCGTACACCGAGGTGACTCGGATGCGACCAGACTCGAGGAAGGAGAGCTGGAAGCCGAGCAGTTTCTGAACGGCGAGTCGGAGGGTTTCTGCTTTTTCTGCCACGGCCTGCCATCGCGCAAGGAACGCGGGAGGGAGTCAGTTTAGGCTCCTTCTCTCGTAATCCTGCGTCACACTGACCTGCGTGATCCGCTTCATCATCTTTTCCTTCTGCTGCACCTGCTCCCGCAGTTTCGCCGACTCGGCCTGGGCCGCCTCGAGCGACTCGCGCGGGACGAGGCTCGCGCCGTCGTTCGCCAGCAAGCCCTTCTCGAGGTCACCGAGGCGTCGCAACAGCGCATCGTTCTCGCTCCGCAAGCGCTCGAGCGTGGCGGTTCGGATAGCATGCTCGACTCGATCCGGCGAGTCGCGGAACTCGAGCACCTGGTGCGTTTCGGGGTTGTACGCGCCGCGGATGCCTTGGTTCTCCTCGAGGAGCTCGACCTGGTTCGCGAGGCCTTCGTTCTCCTGCTCCATCAGCTCGAGCTCGTTTCTCGCCTCGTCCAGCTCTGCAGGCCGTGAGCATGTCAGTTGCGAGCGGGCCATATAGCCATCATGCACACCATCTTACCTCGCTGGAGCTCTTCGTTCAGGCGCAACTGCTCCTCCAGAGTGTTCTTGACTGACGTGTGCGCGGCGGCATCGTCGGCCCGTTCCCGCTTCTCGCGCTCCTCGAGATCGACAATCTCGGTCGTGTTGCCGCCGTAGCGCTCGACGAGACCGCGCCAGTGCGAGACTTGGTCGGTCAAGGTGGCCACTTCTCGCCGGTGCGCTTCCAGCAGCTCTTCCAGCTCGGCGATCCGCGTGGTCTTCTGCGTGTCAAAGTTGCCGGCGTGATTGATCGCCTCTTCAGTGGTGTAGCTCTCCTATACGTTCGTGTCGTTAGAGTTAGTGGCAGGTTGAGACAGCAAAGAACGGCGACGTACGAGATGACGCTTGAGCATCTGGACCTCCTGCCGCAGCAGCGTGGTCTGCGACGAGTCGACCCGCGCCTTCTCCTTGGTCGCAGCCAGCTCCTTCTCCGCCTGCTTCAGCTTGGCGTCGACCTCTGCGAGTCGCTGCTCGAGCTGACCAACGATGCGGTCCCTTCGTTGCACCTCGAGTTCATGCGAGTTCAGCCGATCACGCAGCGTCGCGTTCTCGATGCGCGTCGTTGCGAGGTTCTTGGTGATCTTGCGTGGCGACGAGAAGGCGTCGTTGTCCTCTGTCTTGATGAAGGCGGACCTGCGGGCGCATCTTTCGAGGTCAGCACCGGCCGGGACCACCACCTCGAGGTAAGACTCACCAGTCCGCCTTTTCGCGCTTGAGGATCTCCAGCTCGACCGCTTGCGCCGCAACTTGCTGCTTCAACGACTCGGCCTGCTTGAGCTTCTTCTCTAGAGAGCGATTCGTCTCCTTCAGGAGTTCGGCATTGGCGTGCTGCTGCTCGTACGTCTCCACTCTTCGCTGCAGTTTCGCGTTGTCCTTTTCGAGCGTGCGCAATGTTGAGACTTGACCTGCATGCCGGATTGCGGTGAGCTCGGGTGCGAAAACAAAAGCTGGCTTTCGCAGACTTGCGATGGAGCTCCTCGCGGATGATGGCCGAGTCGCCGGCGGACCGCGCCTTGAGCTTCTCCTGCTCGAGTTCGGCCTCGACGCTGATCCTCCTTTGCCGTTCCTGGGCAGCGTGCTGCCGTTGCTGCTCCGCCTCGCTCCGTAGATTATCAATCTCCTGCTGCAGACCTGCCGTTCGCTGCTGGTGGCTATTCGCCTTCGCGATGGCCTGGCTCGCCGAGTGTTCAAGGTCGGAGAACGAAGCCTGCAAATCGGCGTGCTCGTCTTTCAGTTGGTCGAGCTGTTGACGCAGGTCGCGAGCCTGCTTCTCGAACTTGGCTTTTTCGCCGTCTTCATCTTCCTTCTTGCGATCGGCGCGTTCAGAGGCTTCGCGTTCTTTGGCGAGGAGGACTGCTCGGTGCCGTTCGAGCAGGTCGATCCGCGACGCCGACTCGTCGAGTTGGGCCTGTGCCTTGTCGGCGGCGATAGCGGCCTCGAGTTTCGTTCGTTCCGAGACGTGTTTGTACTCTTCCACCTGAGCCAACGCGCGCGCAAGCTGCCGTTTCAAGGAGGACGTTTCGGTTTCTGTGGCGGTTGCGGCATGTTAGTCAATCCCGAAGTCGACTCAGTACCACGGCAGCAACGCACCTTGCTGCAGGCCTGCGACGCTAGGCGTGCGCTTCAAACTCGGTGTTGTGAGGGTCGATCGGCCCTGTCCGGCGGGCGCTGCATATATGTTGGCGTCAGCAGGGAGTAGGTCTGGATGCTAGAAGACTGCAGACGCACTTTCGGGCACAGATCCATTCGAGAACGAGGGTCTTCGAGCCGACAGCCGCAAGATGGACGGTGGGGCTGCGAATCTGAACGGATCAGCGGGATACCAAGGACAGATGTTGATCTGGGACTAACCGCCTGGTGCTCTGGCTGCATCGCTCGCTGACGGGCGCCTCAGCATAGAGCCGGGTCTCCCCACAGTCTGCGGTTCGGCAGCGGTCGCCTCGCCTGTTGCGCGTCCCTGGGAGCGTGAGCGCGGGCGGGACAAGACACAACTCTTGAAACTGTACGCACGCCTGAGTGGCAGCCTCGAGGAACCGACGGTCGCTGCGGCCGTACGCAGTGTGCGGTTCGAGACGAGCGGGGTCGACAAGTCCGCTGGCGGACCGCCGCCTCTTGAGGTCATGGTCGGGCCGTTCTTCTGACTTTCCGACTCGGCAATTGGCAGCGCTGTAGGTCTGTGGACTGACTATGGCGGCGCGAGGTCGTCGATGAACCGCAGTCTCCTTCCGCGCGAGGAAAGGGTCCGCGGGGTTTGCTGCCTCTATAGCTCGAGACTATATAGTGCTGGAGCGCACCAATCTCGATCACTGCCACTTATAAGCAGCCGAATTCGGAACGGCAAAATGCGATGGCCTTTCTCTCCAACATCAAAAAGAGGCGCCTCAAATTAAAACCGGCAAAAGCATAGGGTACCAAAAGAAATGCGTTCGCCGGGAATCGAACCCGGGGCTAGGCAACTCAGCAGAAGCTGGCAATGCCCAATTTTGCCACTAAACCACAAACGCACTCAAGTTGTAAAAGCCCCCACCGGTTTGGCCCTTTCATCAACAAAAACGCATTTTCCGCCCCATGTAAGCTTCGGAGCTCAGCGCCCCCAGTCTCATACGACGCAGAAAAGTTGTCGCTACCAGCCGAGCCAAGTCCGGAATCGATCACGGCAGTCCTCGCGTTAGGAGCGCAGCCGAAAGACCGGGTGGCAAATCTGACGGCGCAAGCCCACTCTCGGCGCTCCGGAGCATTCTCGGGGCAAGCAGAGCTGCGATGGGAGGTATGTAGGGAGCTTTCAAGTGTGGAGGCAGACTTCTGTAGCAGTTCCGTGGCGGTGAGGCACTACCGTCACCCGACACCGACTCGCTCGCTTACAACTCGCCACCTTCGCGGACACGTCGCCCGTCCGGGTACAGCTTCCAAGTCGTCCCGCACAGGTTGACTCGCATTCGCAAGCTCGAAAAGATGACACTGTGAGGCCAAACACGCTGACAACGCCGATCCAGCGTCTGCTGCGCTGAGTTACCTTTCCGTGCAGCTTTTCGTGTCAGGTGCAGGAAGCCCCTCTTGTCCAGCTCGGTTGGGTGGATGTATACCTCCGAACAAATGAAAGCTGTCTCGGCTCGAACCGTCTTTCCTTCCGAGCCTATGCGCCCCGTGCTTCTTGCGCGCGACGGGTGAGCTTTGCGCACGTCAGTACCGAGGTTCGCTAGCTTCCACCGGCCGTTTCTCAGAAGGCGGACCATGGCAGCGAGAGCTCTTTAAAGGCTACGCTGCTGCAGAGACTGCCGCGGTCATCCCGTTGGCTCCTCGGCGCCGACTGGCTTGCTAGCAGAATGCGAAAACTTGAACCGACGGGAATGGCATCCGCCGCTTCCAAACGAGGGCACCCGTACTCGTCAGCGCAGAAATAACACGTGTACCTGTAGCAACCCTTACCCCTGCCATCGTGTCTGCCAGTCTGTACATACCTCTGGCTCTTCAGAAAGGCAGACCTTCTCAAACGGCGAGTTTCCTTTGTCGCACGTTCCCTGGATCTCCCGTGCCTCGGACGCGGGCAACAGCACACCCGTTGGACGCCAAAGCGACGCCGTGGCCCACGGAGTGGAATAGACCAGCTCGGAAAGCAGGAGCCTGCTTTGAGTGGCAAATCTCAGCTCCGCCACCGGCGTCGTCCTCCTTGCCGGAGGACAACAGGACTTTCGGGAGGGGCAGTCGGAAAGCCGAAGATAGTGCGGAAGAGCAGCTAAGCATCGCTCCGCCTTTAGACGCCGTCGCTGAGACGGCCGCGCTCGTCCGAGGTCGTCCGGGCCTGGGGTTCTTCTCGTCGGGAAACGAAAAGGCAACTAGACAGACCGTGCACTCGTAAGTTCGCCTAGAATCTCTCACGGTGCATCCCTGAGCTTCTCGATAGCAAAGCGAGAGTTGCGACAAGCTCGACAAGCGAAATCCTTGGTGTCGGTCGCGTGCGGATCGCCGAGCCAGTCAGTTTCGTCGGCGCCTCGAGTTACAAACCCGCTGCTAGATATTGAATATCGCCTTTTCGCGTGTATAATCACGGGTCCGACTCATTCACGACTAATCCGGTCGGGTCAGAAGGGAAAAAGGTGCCCCCGAAGTTTCTCTTTTTCCGCATGCAAGTAGGCGAAAAACGCGTCGGATGCACCTCGGAGGGTTGGAAGGTGAGTAAGAGACCCTATTAGAATTTTGTGCGAGTCGGAAAGGTCTATCGACTGAATTCCGCGGGAAGCTGAAAGTCCGACTCTGTGACCTGCGTGGCGACGCCCGCTGTCTCCCTCACTCCCTCGCCTATTCCCGCCCAGCTCCAACAGTCAGAGTGCTCTCAAGACCCACAATGACCACCGAGCAAGACACTCCGGGAGCTTCGGCCGCCGCGCTCGCCTGCCTATCCGACGAGGTCGTCAGCCGTATCGCCGTCTTTGTCCGCCAGATCGAGGGATCGGACCCGGATCTCGGCCGTCTGCAAAGCATAGAAGCGACGTACAAAGCCCTCTCGCAGCTCTTACTCGTCTCCCCCGTCTTTCGCAAGGCGGCGCAGAGGGAACTGGACCGGTTCCTGCTTTTCCGCACCGGAGCCCAGGTCAAGAACTGGCTCGACTATGCAGGGAAACGAGCACCAAGACATTCCACATGCCAGCTGATACTCTTCGACAGGCTGCCCTTCCGTGAAGGGGACGGTCCGAGCTGCAAATGGTCGCACGCCGACTTGCAAGCGCTCTTCGACACGGTCGTCGGCGTCAAGGTGATCACCATCCTGTTCTTCTGCCAAGTCTCCCTTCCCGTGGACCTCCTCACCGGACCTCAACTCTCAGGTGAGTCCGGAACCCAGGTCCGAGTCGCCGCCGCCCGCTCACTCGTCTTCTCGCGGCGACTCCATCCACAGGCGTCGTCTCGCTCGAGCTCGCGAGTCCACTCACGGGCAAACTCAGCCGACCGATGCGCGCCGAGCTGGAAAGCCTGGCGATCGTCGACGACCACCCGGCGATGAACCGAGACTGGTCGGCCACCTTTCGCGCGTTGGCGTCCTCGCCCGCTGCCTCGACTCTTCGGGTCCTCAGACTGGAGCACCTCCCGCAAGCATCTGCGCACATGCTCGCGCTCGTTCCGATGGCGCCACGGTGCTACGAGCTCGACTTGCCGTTTCTTGACCCGAACGACCCGCAAAAGTGGCGACTCTGGGTGTTCGCTCGCCTTTGCGACTCGCTACAGTACCTGAACGTGCGGGGCTTCCAAGGCGATGCCATCAACGTTCTGCTCGCCTTTCCGACTGGTCCGCCGTGCCTGTACATCGAAGAACTGGTCGGCACGGTCGGGTACGGGCACCCGCTCGTCGACGAGTCCGTCATCCCGGTCAAAGACGCGATCCACGCTTTAATAAGCGTTCTTCTTCAGAGGGCGCTCAGTGGCCAGCCCGTTCGGCACCTCGCGATCGGGAGTCGGCGCAACATGTCGGATCGCCACCAAGTCAACCTCATGGGCTTGGTCGGCTCTGCGGGACTGTACCGTCTAGAGCTTTGCGAAAGGGACGAGTACCTCACGCAAGAAGAAGTAAGTCCAAGGTCTCGTCCGATACCTGCCACGCGCCGCCACGCTGATGACGTCGGAGACAGTGCGACATCCTCGCGGGATACATCGCGAACAGCAAGCGCAAGAATCGGGTCGGTTGGACTCAAACCCTGCGCGAACTTGAGGTGGTCGAGTGAGTAGCCTGCGACTCTCGAAGGCGGCGTCGGCGTCGGGGTCGCACAGGACGGGAGAAGGGGGGTTTGCTTGCGAGGAGTTGCTTGTTCCGATGCCTGCTTGGTTTGCTTGTAACGAAATGCTTGTTCCGATCCCAGCTAGAGTGCGTGAGTAATCATGTCCTGCGAATGCAAAAGCGAGTAGATACGGATTTCTGTACACAATCCTGCTCCTGCGCATCGTAATCCAGAGACAAGCGACCGCCTCCTCCCTCCTCCCTCCTCCTCTCAACCATGCCTCACACTGTCCACCGCGCCGGAGAGTTACCGGTTGCTCAGGAGCCACTTTGGCGAGAACGGATTCAGAGCGTCATCGTCCAGAGCGGGAACCTTGGGCGGCGCAGGCGGCGGCGGTGGAGGCTGAGGACGCTTCTGAGTCGGCGTCGTTCCGCCGTTCGTCCCCGCCGGGTCACGCGGGTCGTAACCTCCTCCGGTGCCACCGCCATGAACACTCGACATGGGCGTCGCCGTGGGAAGTCGTTGAGCCGCTGGCTGCTGGACTTGCTGGCCGTTGGCGATCCCCTGCGCGAGCTGCTGGAACGCGAGCTCGTTCTCGACCTCGCGGCGGACGCGCGCCTGGTCGATCACGGCCCGGACGGGCTGACGGTCGATCATCAACCCGTTCAGCTCGTTGAAGGCCCAGCGGAGTTCGGTCTCGTAGCGGAGCTCGACGCGGACGTGCAGTTCGGCGGCGTACGAGTCGCCCGAGTAGGCCGGCGAGTGACGGACGATCAGGCCGGCGAAACTGCCGATGGTCGAGATCAAAAAGTCGGAAACTAAAGTGGTGGGGAACGGATGGGTCAGATCGCGTCTCGTCAGGGTGCCGAGGGGAGAGAAAATATCGACAGACCATCGCGGTAATCCCAACGGAGCGGCAATCCATGCAGAGTGAGCGACCAGAGCCAGCGGTGGTTCAGCTCGTTGACGTGCTCGACCTGAAGCAGGTGACCGTCTAAACAGCCAAAGGAAACAGATCCGGATGGGATGAGCAAGGGTCGGATGGGCGGAGCAAAGAGAAGGGTCCTCACCGCTGACGATTCCGTGCAAGACCTTGATCGCGTGGTCGGCCGTGATCGCGTCAGGGAGCTGGACGAAGCTGTTGAGGGAGGGAGGTCCGATGGCGTGAGTATCCCGTCAAGCGGGGAGCGAGAAAAGGACGCACCCGAAAGCGTGCGATCCGTCGTGGGCGTTCATGACCCTCAAGACTTTGGCGACGACTCCCGCCCGCTCGTGAAAGAGCGACGCGACTTCGGCGTCCGTGATCCCCCAGCGGAGGCATCCGAGGTAGACGCGCCTCGCGAGCTCGGCCGCCGTAAAGTGGAAAGGGACCCTCGGCCTCGGGTAGCGCAACGGCATCGCGCCTTGCATCGGACCGCGGTAGTTGTTGAAGACGTGAGGAGCCTCGCGAGGAGCAGCAGCGCCGCCGCCGCCGGGTCCGCCGCCGTGAAGGTTGTTGACGACGGGCTCGACTTGACGATGCGGGTCGAGCGGGGTGCCATCGGCCGAGTAGATCTTGAGTTCGATGGTCGTGATCGCGCCGATGCGAGGCAGAGTGTTGTGTTTGAGGGCGTAGGCGTGTTGAGCTGTAGCAAGCGAAGCGAGACTGACGTAGCCGAAGGGCGAGTCCGTGTTGGCGCCGTACATTTCGACTTCGGGAACGCCCGGAACGCCATCAAAGACGGTTGCGAGGTCGGCGCTGGTAAAGTCGAGCGGCAAGTTGGCGACGTGCAAGTGCGCGCGCGCCTCGAGCGGACGCTGGTCGCGGCCTTGTCCGGGCTGAGGCGGCGGCGAGCGAGAGCGAGGGCGTTTGCGACCGGACGGAGAAGGCGGCCTGCCGTTCGGGACCGTGACTTCGACTTCCTCGTTCTTCGGAGCCGGACTCGGCGTACGCGAGCCGGTCAGGTCGAGCACGGTCCCTTGAACCTGCGACCGAGCGGCGCGCTTGCCCGCCGCACGAGCAGACATGGCAGCGCTGCTGTCCCCCGTCCCGTTCGGAGCCCGTTCGAGCTCGACCGGACCGGGCGCATCGGCCGTCGTCGCGCGCTGGATCTGACGACGGTACGCGGCGATATCGTCGAGCGGGACGGACGAGGCGCGACCGTTCCCCAAGTCCTCCGAGGTGTAGCCTCCGTAATCCTCCATTCCCTCGTCGGACTGCTCGGGCGGGGGCAAGTTGTTCCTGCACCATTCTTGAGCAGCGTCGTAATCAAGCGTGAGAAGCATCTGGGTCTCGCGTTCTGTGTCGCGCGAGGGGAGAAGCCGGTCAGCGGGCGAGGGGGTGCCGATTCGTCGAGACGAAGTGCTCACCCTCTTCCGACTCGGGCTGGACCGGCGCCTCGACCAACTCGATAGCCCAAGCCTGTACGTCTGCGAGCCAGTCGGCCTCGCCGTCGGCCGGTGGCAACTTGGCCCCCTTGCGGGCGAGGATGCGAGTGAGGACTTGAGCGGTGCGGCTCGATTCCTTGACCGCGGCGGCCATGAGCGCGGTCTGGTTCGTCGACGAGTCTGATCAATTGAAAGGGTCAAGCAGGTCATGTACCTGGTCAGCGCTGCTGTACTATCGTCGGCTGTACTTGAAACCGAAGAGGACTCACGAGGGAGGTTGACGAGATCGAGGTTTTTGCGCATTTCGAGCTGGCGGATGTAGAAAAGACAGGCGGCGACGTCGTTGTTTGAGACTGCGCCTACGAGCCTGTCTACGAGGTCCTCGCCCGAGAACAGGTCACTCAAGTTGACGCGATCTTCGTTCGGTTCCATCGGCTGGTCGTCCGACGGAGACTGCGCCTTGACGCCCGCCTTGGAGGTGGAGGCGACGGGTGGAGACATAGTACGAAGCTCTTGCGGCGTCGACCGAGCTGCTTGACGGGCTGGGCGAGGGCTGAGAGCGAGCGCGGCCGAGAGAGGGACGGACGAGGTGGAGAACGATTGGTGGACGTCTCGCCGGACGGGAGCGCAAGCGGGCTAGAGGGCGGGGCAAGCCAGTCGGGAGCAAGCAGTGCAACCACCGTCTACCTTGCTCGAACGGCTCAACAAGGACGAAGCGTGAGAAGTGAATGTCAACCTGCGATTAATATTGCTCTGCCTCCTGCCATCACCCGCAGCGACATCGTCGACGCGGATACCGCACGGAGGACAAATACGCTGATGAGAATCATACGCCCCGCTAGACTCCTCCCTCGCTCAGCCGTCTTTGCTACCGGCGCGCCGCTCTCGCACCCTCGACACGAGCAGACACCATCGACGGTCCCTTTGACCTCGCTACGAGTCCGATCCAAGCCAGAAACGCTTATATTACTGTAAACGCAGTCTTGCTTCTATGCATGCCCGCTTATGCCCGCTGGACTTCGGCTGCGGCGGGGGCAAGGACCTCCAAAGTTCCCTCTCGCTTGCAGTGTCAAAACTGCGAAAGTGGTCGCTCAGGATCTCCTACACAACGGATCGACTTAGGAACCCTACGCGCTCCATCGGACTGGATCGCGCTTTCGAAGCTCGCCAGCGCACCTCCCATTCTTGCTGCTGCTGGCGCTCCAGAATTTGCCACCTCGCCAGCCCGCCATCACTCACGCTGCGAGCCCATCCCGACCGCGAGGCTCGGCACTGCGACGCGACAGACCACCGCGGAACAAGTCGCTCTGAAATCGTCAGATTCGGGCATTCCTCCGAAACCCCGACCTCTCTCTCGACCCCCGCTTGGATGAACCTTTTCACCAGGATACTGTGACGCCCAGTCCCTGCCCCTCCCTACCGCTGCCGAAGTCTCTCAATCCTGCACTGCTCGCGCTGCTCTTCAAGAAGAACGACCATCGGGCGCTTTCAAAAGCCGGGCGCTCTCAGGCCGCCGAGATCCGGAAGAACGCGAAAACCTCGTTGGCCTGTTCGAGCTAAGAGCTCATACTTTGCAAGCCTCGGACCAGGCGATCGTTCTCACCGTGCGGCAAGGCTGGTCTACGTATGCATCGGACGGGACAGAAGCCCCCCGAAAAGCTTGCAGCCGCGAGACTGACCTGCTGCGCATTCGGTCGCATGTTCGCGGATCCGTGATCCATGCCCGGAGAGCGTCCTCTTCCGGCGGCCCCGTAATCAAGGATGGCCTCGGAGAGCTGTCACCCTCCTCTGCAAGCAAGGAGTTGCGCTTCACAAAGGAACTGCGGCTACTGAAGCTCCTGCGACCTCCCCACCATGCCACGGCTCGACCCGCACAGTCAACTCGCCCGCCTCTTTCCTCAGCACGTACCGCTCGAGCGTGTAAGACTCGTACGAGCGCTGTCGCAATCGCATACCGTTTTCGTCAATAACTGCGAGTGATCTGAATCTGAGAAGGCCGTCCAAGTCGACTCACACTGGCGAGTTGGGCCGCCCGCTTATGCCTCTCTCCTCGCATCGCACCGACTGCATCCGCGCGAGATTGCCAGATGCAAGTCGCGAGGTTCCGACCGGCGAGGTCCGTCGACCAGGGGAGAGAGTGTGCAGAGTCCGAAGCGTCGGCTTCGGAAGGGAAGGGGTAGCCGAACCAATAGAGTAACAATCCTCCGCACTGGCGCACGTGAAGAGGTCAGTCATCGCGTGTGCACAAGGTGGTGCGGAAATGCAGAACTCACCTGAACGGCCTCTTCGTGCGCTTCCCGGTCCGCGCCATAGAGGTCGAGCGCCTCTTCGGGCGTGAACCCTTCCCTCCGCTTGCTCCTGAACGCGACAATGTACCACTCGCGCTCTTGCCCTCCGACTGAACTGGTCGCATCGTCTTCGAGGACAATGTCGGACCAGTTGAAGGAAGAAGGGTAGGGCGCGATGGCGTACAGAGGGGTGACGGGGCGGAAGACGTGCAATGCTCGGTGCAGCGCCAACGAGGTCGAGTCTATCCGCGGGAGGTGCGAGTTGGTGTAGTCGATAGTCGCTTCCTTGACGACTGGAGAGGCCGTGGGAGCTGTGTCGGCGGGCAGACGTGAGAGGAGCGGAGGGAGGTACAGGAGCGGGTCGGCTGCGTCGAGCGCTCCCCCGCTCGGCTGCGCGACCGTCGTCAACCCCGCGCGAGCCCGGATCGCCGCGATCGCATCCTCGACGGTACTCAACGCTCGCTGTTCCGCTTCGGCCTTGCGGTCGACGTACGCCGGAAGTTCGGGCGGAGTCGACGCGAGGGAGGACGATCCCGATTCGAGCGGCGCGAGAGGAGGGTTCGACATGGTTGACGGCGAGAGAGCAGAGTTATACGAGTTGACTGGTGAGGGTATGGGAGAACGACCTGGGCGAGAAGGTGACCGGGACGTGCGCATGTAAAGGATTCTAAAAGTCGAAGAGCGACCGAGTCTTGCGTTGCCGGTGACAGCAGCTCCGAGAAGGGTTTCGAGTGTAGCGGATCCTTCTGAGGATTTCTTATGAAAATGACGCGCAGAGTGTGTTGCGGAACGGGACAGATGCACGATCGAGTAGAGAGCAAGAAGCAAGAGTGAGAGAAAAGAGCAGGCGGGAGTGGGAGCAGAGCGGGCGTGCGATGACGCGATGACGAGGACGGTGGCGCCGAGAAGAGTGGACAGCTTCTCAAGCTTGGAGAAGAAAAAGCAGGCTGTACTCGAACGGCAATCGTCCCGTGGCATCAGTCATCGCCTTAGAGCACGCAATCTTGCGTGAAGCGGCAGCGCTGATCTGCTCGTGTGCGGATCAGCGGTATGTCGGCTCGGCGGGCAACTCGGATCAGGCTGTTGCGTCGTTGTGCAGCATTTGAGGGCCTGCGAGCGTGCAGCTACAGCCCTGGCGACAGAAGGGTGGTGGATGGGCGCGCGCTCGTGGGTGATGAGAGCCTGCTGATGGGGACCGCGGCCAGCCGGTTCCTCGCGCTCTCAGTGGCCTTGCGCCCCCTGCATTGCTCTCTGCAGTGCATGCTGTGCAGGTTTGAGCGCCATCAGCCTCATCAGCGACGAGGAGGGCGGAGAGAGAATGTGGGGAGGGCCGAGAATGACGTCGGAGCAGGGTCGACCAGAAAGGCGGGCACGAGTGTAGGCGGTTCGGATGGACACGGAAGTGTTAGCAGAGTCTTAGCTGACTTTGTCCAGCTCATCTGGCGGAGCAGCAGGGTGTGTTGTTGGGGAGTGAGAGACCTCAAGACTTCGCCAACCTTCTCCTCCTGACCGAACTCGCACTTCCGCCCTATAGCCTTGCGTGACCAGGCTGAGCTAGACACAGACAGCAGAAAATGCCCGCCGATCTCGACCTCGCCGTCAACTGCGGCAGCTCGTCCATCAAGTTCTCGCTCTACAAGTCGGGATCCAACCAGGTCGTCGTCCAGGGCAGCGCCAGCAATGTCGCCGGAGACTCGCCCGCCAAGTACAAGTACAGCTTCCAGCGAGAAGGCGGCAAGTCCGACAACAAGGAGAAGGAGCTCGAGAGCCAGATGAGCTACGAAGACATCTTTAAAGAGATCCTCCGCGACGTGACCCAGCCAGAGGTCCTCGGCGACGAGGGCAAGGCTCGGATCCGCCTCGTCGCGCACCGCATCGTCCACGGAGGGACCGCCGATGACCCGATCGTGATCCGCCACGGCGATAAGGAGGAGCAAGAGACGCTCGACCAGATGGAAGCCGTCTCTGCGTTCGCGCCGCTGCACAACCACCACGCCATGCTCATCGTTAAAGAGTGCCTCGAACACCTCCCCGACGCCTACTCGGTCCTCTGCTTCGACACCCTGTTCCACCAGACGATCCCGCAGTTCCGGCGCACGTACGCCATCTCCCAACCCGAACACAAGACGCCCGTCCCGCTCGTCAAGTACGGCTTCCACGGGTTGAGCTACGCCAACATTCGCGACCAGATGGCAGAAGCGCTCGGCAAACCGAAAGATGCCGTCAACCTCGTCGTGGCGCATCTCGGCAGCGGCGGCAGCTGCTGCTTGATCCGGAACGGAAAGAGCGTCCAGACGACCATGGGCGTCACCCCGCTCGAGGGTGAGGCGGGCACTCTTTCGGTCATTGCATTTGCGCTAGCACTGACCATGCACTTTGCCCCCGCAGGCCTGCCGGGCGGCACTCGCTCCGGTACGCTGGACCCGAGTCTGATCTTTCACCACACGCCCGACTGTTCGACGACCGTCAAGTGGTCCGGCCGCGACATTAGCAAAGCCGAGTACGTGCTAAACAAGGAGAGCGGATTCCGAGGTGCGTTCCTTCAAGTCTAGCCCGGTCTGCCAAACACTAGCCCTGACCGCCGCCTCGACTCGGACAGCCCTCTGCGGCACCAACAACTTTGGCGTCATCACCTCGCGCGCGTTCCCTTCCGAAGGAGACACGGAGCGACCATCTCACGACGACCACATGTCGAGCCGGTTGACGTACCAACTCTACCTCGACCACCTCTTGGCGTTCCTGTCCGACTACGTGACCGACACGCTCTCGTCCGCGCCGCAGCTCGACGCGCTCGTCTTTTCCGGCGGCATCGGCGAGCGCAGTTCTCGCCTCCGGGCGGACGTGCTGTCCCGTTTCCGGTTCATCGAAGAGTTGGCGCAAACGCAGGGGGGAGTGAACAAGGAAGCGAACGAGCAGGGTCAAGGGAGGCGCGAGATCACCAAGAAGGGGAGCAAGGTCCCCGCTTGGGTGGTCGAGACGAGCGAGGAGGACGAGATGGTCCGTATGGCCGAGGAGGCGTTGCAGGCTGCGACGTCGCGATGATGGTGCCGCACGTGTAGACTTGTTGATTTTGTGGAAACGTGCGCCTTAGACGATTTCTCCTGTTCTCTCGGCCTCGGACGGTGACTCTCTTTGCTCGGAAGCAGCTTGGGAGTAAAGTGTAGCTAGTAGAACACCGTAAAGTCAGTCAGGACGAAGCGGATCAGTCGGGCGGAGGCTCCAGGTCCGTCCGTTTTTGTCCTCGTCCGTGGCGATCTCGTCACTTCGTCTCTCTTCCTTTCTCCTCACACCCCTCTCCTCACTTTCTCCAAGCTCTGCCCTTGTAAGTATACCGAGCACCACAGCTCTCCCAAGAGTCCCACTGATACTGACCCTGCTCGCTACCTCTCCCCCTGCTCGCGCGATGTCATCTCCACCTCTCGGCTACCCCACAACTCGGCTCGTTCCGCCGCCGTCATCGTGAAATGTCTCGTCTCCTTTTCGCTTCCCCTGCCTTCGCTTGACCACCGATCCAACCATCGCCAATCTTGTTTCCTCACCTCGAATCTCACTCAACTGGGCTTGCCTCCGCTCCAGTCACAAAACAACCAGCAAAGATGGCAGACAAAGTCGAAGCACCGCCGCCTCCTATCATGCCGTCGGAGCTTGCGGGCAAGCCGGACACGACCGTCGCGTCCCTCCCCGTCCAGATCAAGCCGTCCGAGTACACCTCTAAGTACCCTGAGGGTCACCTCGACGCGATCTGGCACGGATGGAGGTTGTCCTGCTACCTCGCGACCGCCCAGATCTTCCTCGGTCAGTTTGACGGACCCTCCGAGACGATTACACCGGAATCCGCTGATCATATCTGCACTCTCTCGCAGCCAAGAACGCGACCTTGGAGCGCAAACTGACCACGGACGACGTCAAGCCTCGGTACGTTTGCGCTTCTCAAAGCCTTTGTCTGAGAACCGCAGTTTTTCGGGATTTCAGAATCGCCCAAACTGACATAGCCCGGTGCTCATAGCCTGCTCGGACACTACGGCACTACTGGCGGTCTCTCTCTCGCCTACACTCACACTCAGGCCCTCATTCGTCGCCGCGGCGATGTTGAAGGCGAGGAGCCCAAAATGATTTTCGTTACCGGTCCTGGCCACGGTGGTGCGTCTCGGACCAAGTCGAGGCGTTACACTAGAGCGTGTACACTTACGAACAGTGACATGTGCCCCGCGCAGCTCCGGCCATTCTCTCCAACTTGTACATCGAGGGAGCGATCACCAGGTTCTACCCGGAGTACAGTCTCGACAAGGACGGCCTCGAGAAGTTCGTCAAAGCCTTTAGCTGGCCTCAGGGCTTCCCCTCACATGTCAATGTCTGTAGAGCCCCCAATCTCAATCTGCGCCGCGCGACTTCGCCAGACTGACCGAACTTCTCTTCCTGCAGGCGGAAACCCCGGGCTGCATCCACGAGGGAGGAGAGCTCGGCTACGCGCTTGCTGCCGCTTACGGATCCGTCATGGACCGCCCGGAACAGATCTCGGTCGTTATCGTCGGCGACGGCGAGAGCGAGACCGGCCCGACTGCGGGTGCCTGGCAGTGAGTCGTGCAGATCTCGTCCCCCCTCGGACCGCAGGGCACTTTCACTCACGGTCATGTACTATGCTAGCTCGCACAAGTGGATCGACCCGGCCGAGTCGGGTGCGGTCCTCCCGATCTTGCACGTCAACGGCTTCAAGATTTCGGAGCGTACGATCCCGGGCACCATGGACGACACCGAGCTGGCGCTTCTCTACACCGGTTACGGCTACCAAGTCCGCTTTGTCGAGTACAAGGCCCAGGGCGAAACCCACATGGGTGGTGGTGACCCCGCCGACCGCGCGTGCCACGAAGACATGGCTGCTTCGATGGACTGGTGAGCTTTGCAGCGCGATTCCAAACGCGCCAAGATAGCTGACCACATAAATCCCCAGGGCATACGGCGAGATCCGTCGCATCCAGAAGGCTGCGCGCGAGGGCAAGCCGATTGACAAGCCCCGCTGGCCGATGATCATCCTCCGTTCGCCGAAGGGCTGGACCGGCCCCCCGAGCGAGCACGGCAAGCAGCTCCTCAACAAGTGAGTTTTGGCGGCCTTCGTGTACGCCTCGCCGAGCGATCACTGATCCGGACCAACTCTCGTACAGCTTCGCCTCTCACCAGGTTCCTCTTCCGGACGCCAAGACCGACGAGGAGGCGAACGCCTACCTCGAGCGCTGGCTCAAGTCGTACGAGGCCGACAAGTACCTCGACCTCTCGGAGGACAACATCAAGAAGGGTTCAATCTTCAAGGCCGAGCTGTTCAAGGCCCTGCCGAAGGACCAGGAGAGGCGTCTCGGCTTCCTCAAGGAGACTTACAACGCGTACAAGCCGCTCGACCTCGCCGCTTGGCAAGATTTTGGCTACGAGAAGAACAAGGACGAGGTCAGGTAAGCAGTCGAAGCGATGTCTGAAAGGGTGACCGACCGAATCGCGCTGATGCACGCTTTTCATCGCCTATTCTCAGCTGCATGAAGGCGATCGGCAAGTACCTCGCCGACGTCGTCAAGCGCAACCCGAAGGACTTCCGCATGTTCTCTCCCGACGAGCTCGCGTCGAACAAGCTCGACGACGTCCTCAGCGTCACCGACCGCAACTTCCAGTGGGACCCCGAGACGGCTCACAAGGGAGGTCGCGTCACCGAGATCCTCTCGGAGCACACTCTCCAGGGCTGGCTTCAGGGCTACACCATGACCGGCCGTCACGGTGTCTTCCCTTCGTACGAGGCGTTCCTCGGCATCGTCGCGAGTGAGTCCTCCCGGGCGTTCCTGAGATTCGGCTTGAGAAGGCTCCCACTGACCTCGACTGCCTCCCTCAGCTATGGTCGTCCAGTACACCAAGTTCCTCAAGATGGGTCTCGAGAGCAAGTGGCGCGGACCGGTCGCCGCCCTGACCTACATCGAGACTTCGACCTGGACTCGCCAGGGTGAGTTCGGACGGTGGTGCGGGAAAAACGCTGGACGGACGGACGTTGACCAACCTTTGGGCGTACAGAGCACAACGGTTTCTCTCACCAGGCTCCGGGCTTTGTCTCGACTGTCCTCTCGCTCCCGTCGAACCTCGCTCGCGTCTACTTCCCGGCCGACGCCAACCAGAGTGTCAGCATCATTGCGCACTGCCTCCGCAGCAAGAACTGTTCGTCTTCACTGCTTTTTCTAGACTGCGTTCAAACCGACCTGACTGACCTGCTGGACGCCAACAGACGTCAACTTGATCGTCGGAACCAAGGCTCCGTCGCCGATCTACCTGACCAAGGAGGAAGCCGAGGAGTCATGTGTCGCCGGCGCTATGGTCTGGGAGAGTGAGTCTGCCATCCGGTCTCGAGGTGTCCTTCCAGACGCTCACATCCTCCGACTCGGCAGAGTACTCGGTCGACAAGGGTGTCGAGCCGGATGTCGTCCTCGTCGGTATCGGTTTCGAGCTCACCCAGGAGGTCATCCAGGCTGCGGCTCTCCTCCGTCGTGACTTTGGCGCCGACCTCCGCGTCCGTGTCGTCAATGTCGTCGACCTCCTCATCCTCGCTGCCGCCGGCGACCACCCGCACGCCCTCGACGAGGCGGGCTTCAACTCGCTCTTCCCGCCTGGCGTCCCCATCATCTTCAACTACCACGGGTGAGTTTGGCGTTTGAGACATCTAGTCGGGTGAGGTTAAAGTGGAACTGACGCGCTGTAACCATGACAGCTACCCGGGTCAGCTCGCGAGCTTGCTCTTTGACCGTTCGCACTCGGTCGGCCGTCGCCGCATGCGCATCAACGGCTACCGCGAGACCGGAACCACCACTACTCCATGGAGCATGCTCGCGCTCAACCAGACCGACCGCTTCACGCTCGCCGAGCAGGCACTCGAGATGGGTGAGTTCAGCACTCGCGCCTTCGCGAAGGTTTGCCAGATTACTGACGAGAGGGTTCCTCGCGACACAGTCACCCTCAACTTTACGACCCAGGACAACATCCACGGCGAGGAGAAGCGCCTCCGCGTCGGCGGCGTCGTTTCGCGTGCCCACGAGCGCATGTCGTTCTACAAGCACACGAGCGTCAAGATGCTGAGGTATGCGGAGGAGACTCAGCAGGGTGCGTTGCCTTCCTCTCTCCGGCCAAGATTAACGAGGACAGGGCGCCCCATAGCTCACGTTCTCGTGATCTCCGACAGACCACCCCGACATCGGCGTTGTTCCGACCCTGCAGGAGCAGTAAAGGCTTGAATCCCGCAACGGTCAAAGCGTTATTCTGATTCCGAACCAAGTGCGAAGTGATCTAGATTGCGCGAGCTTGCTGTACTGGTGTCGCGCCGTAGTTTACCAAAGTCTTCCGTAAAACAAGTACATAGACACTCTAGATCGGAACGAGCTCGGGTCCGTTATTAGGGTGCGCGGAGAGTTGGCTTCGAGATCAGCTGCTCCATGACCCGGGCTCAACACTATATGATTTGCCCACCTATTGTAAGGCGAGTTGCCCGACGAAGCAGCCGGCGATCGGACACTCAAAAGGTGGCGCCAACTCACATGCCTCCCCGATCGTCAATATTTGCTCGCCTTTCCTCGCCGGCCCACTTCTACAGCCATCGCGCCACGATCCCTGTCGGGCTCCGTATCAGACTCGTGAACCTTAGATGAGTGTTCCGGCAGATGTCGGTGATCTCGACCCATACGTCACGGCCGACTCGAGGGAGCGCAGCAACCATCCCGCGCCGAGGATTGCTCCATGATCACTCCTTGAT
Source organism: Rhodotorula sp. M30-05A-2 (assembly GCA_023628275.1). Classification (NCBI taxonomy): domain Eukaryota; kingdom Fungi; phylum Basidiomycota; class Microbotryomycetes; order Sporidiobolales; family Sporidiobolaceae; genus Rhodotorula; species Rhodotorula sp. M30-05A-2. The sequence continues at coordinate 44,752 of JAMALC010000043.1, read as the reverse complement.
CTTATCAGGCGAGCAGAGGATCTGCACCCTATTACCGTAATTAATTACATACTGTAGCGCGATCGGCCGCTCCCAAGGTGTATGGTACGAGAAGACCGGCAAAAGGTTCCCGAGCTGGTCGAGCTCTAGATTCCTCCCGCCGCTCCCGACAGCTCGTCGCACGTACGTTTGGCCTCGGGCGAAGCCGCATGCTTCTTGGACCAGCACTGCAGCAGGGAATCTCGCGAACATCGGCCAAGAGCGCGCGAGAAGGGAGAGGGAGTGGCGTAGGAAATTGGCCGCGAAGCTCGGGCCACAAAACGTTCGTCTTCAGGCGTTCCCTGCGTTGACGCGAATTGGCCTGCTCGCAGAAGCCATATGAAGAGCAAACTCGTGGTACATGCTGTGTACAGTATTCGCAGGAGACCTTGTCCCCACAGGCTGCCGGAGCAGAACTCGAAATGAAATTCCAGACCGCGGACTGGCCACCCCGCTCAACGATCCGCAAAGCTTGCTGTAAAGTCAACTTGAGGTCAGCCCAGCGTACATACATTTCAACTCATGAGTATGAGTGACGGCCTGTGATAAACTTGCTGCCCCCCGCCGAACGGAGTGCAACCCCGCCGCGGAGGTTGATTTGTTATACCGGCATCTGGCCCCGACGAGAGCTCGGCCTCCTGCAACCTAGAACTGCCCCGCGTCTGCTCGACGAGTCTCTGGTCAACGATGCGTTGCTTGCAGCTCGACTCCAGCTTAAGCTTGAGCCGAGCCTAGCTTAAGCTTGAGCCGAGCCTGCAGCTGGCAGAGTTGGCCCGAATCTGCGCTTCCGATCACGCTTCCGGAGTCGGCGGACCGGCCGGGACTAGCTCGTGCATATTGCAGATTAACTAGCGACGACCGCTGATCTCGACGAGAACGTCCTCTCGAAAACTTGCATCCTGTGCCCCTCCGACCACTCGCCGAGTCCGAGCCGCCACAGCAGCGAGCGCACGTACCTCGAGTCGGGCGCCGGCACTCGAGATCGTCTGACGAGCGATCGCTCCATTCTTCCGCCGCTCCACAAAAGAACTCCCGTCTCCGATCTCAACCCGACCCACGGCCATGGAACGGTTCGACCCGACAAGAGACTCGTACCTAGGCGACTGGGACGCCCTCCACGACCAGCCAGCGCTCGCTGGAGCGCCCAGCTATGCTGCCGAGGCGGAGCTGCAGTTCCGGTCCGATCTCGTCAGCGAAAACGAGCGGGAGTCGCCGTACGGGACTCAACCCTTTGCCCTGCCGCACCGGTTCAGCCCGGCAGAGCGCACATACAACAGTGCAGCGTCGACGATGCCCTCGGGGCTGCTGGATCAGGACGGCGGCGGAGCCTTCGCGTTCGGACCTCGCCGATCTTCTAGCTTTGGGACGGCGACTTCTCCGCGGTCGTTCACCTGGGACTCGCCGGCGTTGTCCATGCATGCAGGACATGCAGCAGCAGCCTTCGAATCACTCTCAGCCGCCACCACGCCCGAACTGCTCTCGAGTTGCACCAGTTCGTTGTTGCCCTCGGCCGTGATCGACACCACGACAATCGAACTCGGTCCTCGCCGAGAATCGCTCGACCGAGGCGTCCTGAGCTCGTCTGCCCGCGCGCACTGGACCGCAGAACAACACGCATACCGTGATGTCGCAGCGGATCCGTTCTCGGCCGAGGACATTGCGATCGAGCTGCTCAGCCCGCGGAACCCGTTCTCGCCCAACTCGAGCAGTCACCGCCGGTCCACCTCCACGTACTCGATACCCTCCTCGAGTCTGAGCGCGCCTTATGAATCTTATGCAGGGCCGATCACTCCGGGGACGAGTCCGAGGGCGGGATCGAGGCCACGGAGACAGTCGCCGCCGACGTCGGAGACTGAATCGACTCCGCCGGTAAAGCGCACGTCGCCTCGCAAGGTAGCCACGGTGACGACTACGTTTGACTCGAAGGGGAGTCCGACCAAGAGTATCCGTCGGATTTCCAAGCTCAACCTCGATGCTTCGCCGTCGAGCCGTTCTCCGTCGGTCTCGCCGCGCAAGGGCGCACGGCGGCAACCGCCTCGCCTCGCCCCCGCACCGGCTCCCGACAGTCGAGATAGCGAGCAGGTGCCGGGTCAGATCGGACCAGCGCGCGGAAACGTCACGCGGTCGAAACGACGCGTTTCTTTCGGCGCCGTCGAGCACGCGCCAGTCCCGAGTGTTCTGCTTCCGGCCGATCCGATCAGCCTTTCCGTGTCCGGCGTGACCTTGAGTCCAGAAGACTTCGCCCTGCTCGAGGAAGCCACTCTGCTGGCCGAGGACGAACTACCGCTGCCACCCGCTTCGGCACCTCCTTGGTGCACGTCGTTCGAGCTGCCAACTCCGCCCGAAGAGTTCTACGGTCCGAATACCGGCGGTGGCACCTACGACAGACCCTTCTACAAGTCCACCTTTTCCGCCTACGAGCAAATGCGACCGCCGAGTGTCTCCTCCTTCGTTCTGCCGGCCAACCCGCACGCCCGCGCTCATTCCGCCTACGGCGAGACTTTGATCGCACCGCACCCGAACGGCTTGACCTTGCCGGCTGCGGCGTACCCCCCTCCAGCGTCGCCGGTGACACGTCGTCGCCGCTCGAGCACGTCAAATTACGACTACGTGCCGGTTTCTTCGCAGCGCTATCCCGTCCCGGCTTCGCCTTGGACTTCCGGCTTCCCGACGTCGCACGACCACAACCCACAACTCTTGCCGCACCACCACCAGCAGCAGCACGGGCCGCTCACGTTCAAGCTTCCGGCGTACGGTCCTTCATCAGCATCGTCGTCTTCGCCTTCGCCAGCTTCCGACTCGCGCCCGGTCACTCCACCGCCGATCTCGGCCCCGGCGCCGCTCGTCGTCACTCCCAGCACCGGCGGCTATCCGGCCAAAGCGATCTCTGCGCCGACGCCAAAGGCACCCTCGTCGCCGAAGAAGAAGCGCTCGCCGGCCAAAACCAAGCGCCAGCCCGGGGCCATGTTTGTCAACTACTCTGCTCAAGATGCTGTGAGTGGGCTCTTTCCCTACTGACCGATTCAAACAAAGCTGAACGCCAGCGGTCCGCGCAACAGAATAAGCTCTTGAAGGGCGTGGCGCCGTCCGGATCGACGAGGAAACGGCGCGAAGAGGAAGAAGCTCGACGCCGAGCCGCGATGGAAGCCTGAAACCAACCCGCCGCGCACGACCTGCAGTCAGCAGCGCCTGCCCATATTTGCATACTTACCACCGCACCGCATCGCTCGCACTCCCTTTTCTTTTTTTACCACCTGTTGTCGTTTCATCAGTCAAGTGCCACCGCACATCACACATCCTCATAGAGGCTGGCCTTACGTCGCACGTCTACCCTGTAGCTGAGCGCTCCAAGTTGTGACATTCATTCAAACTCGTTGTCTACGGGTAAATCTAGGGGGAAAAGCACTCCGAGAGCACGCCAGAAAATCACGCCTTCTTGCCCTTGTCCTCCTTCAGGCTCGTGATCAAGTTCAGAACCAACTCGCCACCCTTGACGCTACCGTCTGCCGCCTCGTCAAGCTTCGAGTCGAGGTCGAGGCAGAAGTAGGCGACGCGGTTGGCCTGGAAGCGGACGACCTCGAGCCCTTCGACGCTCGGCGGCGCTTCGGTCCCGTTCTTGGCCGCCTCGGCCTTGCGAAGCTCGACAACCTCCTTCGCGCGGCGGAGCGACGACTGGATCACGTCCCACACGGCCGTCTCGATCAGAGCGCCCTTGACGATCGCGAGCGATTCGGGGTTCAAGTCCTCGAGGTACTTGTCGCCGAGGGCGCCCGGGTTGTCCGACTTGAACAACCGAGAGAATAACCGCGTCTCGTGCACCTCGACCGGCGAGTTGTGCTGCGCGGACCGGGCGACCCAGTGGATCCAGCCCTTGGGCTTCAGCGACGCGGGCGCGTCGACCTCGTACTTGCAGACGATGTGGGTGACCTTGCCCGTCGCAGGATCCGTCTCGTGCGAGACGTACGTGATCGGCTTCGGCGCGTGGAGGAGACCGACCGTCGCGCCGGGAGCGAGGCGGAAAAAGTCCTTGCTCGCCTCGGGTCGGAAGTCGTCCTCGTCGATGTACACCTCGCGCGTGAACGGCACCTTGACAGTCCCCATCGACGGGTCCTTCGGGTGATACGGCTTTTCGACCTCGAGGCAGTAGTCTTCCGGCAAGTTCTCGAGCGTGACCTTGATCGGTCGGAGGACGAGACTGAGTCGCGGAGTCGTCATCTCGAGGTGCGAACGGACTGTCTGGTCGAAGCGGGAAATCTGGACGAGGGAAGGGGAGACCGAGACGCCGAGGTTCGAGACAAAGGAGATGATCGCCGCGGGCGGGACACCGCGGCGCTTCAAGGCGACGAGAGTGTGCAACCTGCAGTTCACGAGTCAGCTCCTCGGGTCGGATCAGCGCTGTTGGGACAACAGAACGAGAGCGTACCGCGGGTCGTCCCAGCCCGAGACGTGCTTCTCCGTCACGAGCTTGAGCAGTTTCCGCTTCGAGGTGATCGCACCTTCGAGCGTCAACCGGCCGTACTCGGACTGACGAGGCTTGTACACCTCGAGCGCATCGCAAAGCCACTCGTACGCTGTTCGCGCACCGATGAACTCGGTTGTGCAGAGCGAGTGCCTGAAAAGGAAGGGGGCACGAGGCGGTTAGTCAGCAGCGGCAAGACAGCACAGACGAGCGCGCCGGAGAAAAAACGCACGTGATGTTCTCGAAAGAGTCGCACAAGCAGTGCGTAAAGTCGTACGTCGGGTAGATGCACCATTCGGTCCCGGTGCGGTGATGCGGCTTGCTGAGGACACGGTACGCGATAATGTCCCACATGGTCGGGTTCGAGCTCTCCATGTCCTGCTTCATCCGGAGGACCATCTGACCGGGCTGGTACTTGCCGGCCTTCATGTCGGCAAACTCGGCGAGCGACTGCTCGATCGGCTTGTTCCGGTCCTTGGACTCGTGCCGCGGTCCGTGGTCCTTACCTCCTCGCTGCGCCGAGATCTCTTCGGCTGCACGTCGCTTAGTCATCTCGGGGTCAGTTCCGCACAGTCCCTGAAGCGAGGTAAAACACCGAACGCACCGGTGTCGTTGCTGGTGTAAGCGAAACCCTTCTTGATGAGCAGGACGGCGAGCTCGTACAGCTCCTGGAAGTGGTCACTCGAGTGCGTGATCTGGTACGGTTCGTACCCGAGCCACCGAACGTTCTCGAGGATCTTGTCAAAGTAGATCTGCTCTTCGGCTTCCGGGTTGGTGTCGTCGTAGCGGAGGTAGCAGTGACCCTTGTGGTACTTTGCGAAACCAAAGTTGACGGCGATCGCTTTCGAGTGTCCGATCTGTGAGTCGCGACGATAGCGTTCGACCGTCAGCATGCTTCGCTTCGAGCAGAACGGGACGGAGGCGGCTCTTTTGATCCCGGGTGACTCACGTGCAGGAAACCGTTCGGCTCGGGCGGGAACCGAGTGAACACCTTCCCGCCAGTCCAGGCCAAGTGTTCCTTCATGCGTTCGGGGTACTTCTGCTCGTTCCCGCCCGGCTTGTGCAGCCGCGAGAGCCAACCGGTCGCGAACATGTCGTCGGGCGAAGCGGCGACGGTCGGGGTGGTGGCCGCGGAAGTGGACGCTTTGGGAGCCTTGGCCTCCTACGGCGAGTATAAAGAGATAGTGAGTATTCAGACTAAGAAGCGATGCATCTTCTCCTCGAAAAGACCGAGTGGAGGACTGACCTTTTTGGCCTGCTCTGCCTGCGCCTTTGCCTTCTTGGTCGCCTCCTCCTTGGTTCCAAACCGTTCCGTGTACGCCTTCTCGACGGCACTCTTCAGTTCGAGCGGGGCGACCCAGCGGAGCGAATCGGACTGGCGCATGGCCCCGGTCACGCGACTGATGGCGGACCAGCCGGCGTTGACCTGGTCGGCGTTGGTGGGCGCGTCGAGGTAGGCGCGGACGCGGGCGTCGAGCTCTTCGGGCGTGATGGAGAAGCCTGTGAGAGCGAACACCGGAGACCTTTAGCACCCGTGCTGCGAGCGTCCCACGGAGAGGCTTTTCAGACGGCTGCAGAATTGAGGAACTTCGCTCTCACCGACACCACACGCGTCATCGAACGCCTTGTCGTCCACCGGGGGGACAGTCGCGCCGAGGTACTTTACGGCAGCTATATGCGCGAGAGGATTAGCCCACGAGTCTTGGCAATGCACGAGAGAGCGCAGACTTGCCGGTGATTTGATCGCTCTTGAGCAAGCGGCCTCCCCTGATGGCATTGACGACGTAGAGCTGGGCGTCGGAGGAGAGTTTTGCGCCATCCTTGGCGAGCTGGAGCACGAGCGCTCCCTGCTTGTCTTCGAGCGGTTCGTTGTCGAGGTGCGCGGCGGTGAACAAGTCGCGAGCAGCCGGAGCTCCCTTGGACCGCGCAGTCTCGGTAGCGCGCTGTTCCGAAAGACCGCAGCGCTGGAAGAAGCTCGCGAGCTCTTCGAGCTCTGGCGTGAGCGCGGCAGGCGGCATAGTGTGTGGATATGCGAGAGTCACGAGTCAGAGAGAAATGCACTTGCACTGTATTCAGAGCTGATTACAAAAAGTGGTTGATGGAATACAAAACTCGATTAGAAGGTGCTCCCTTTTCTCCGAGCCTCTCTCTCCGCCAACACTCGACGATGCTGAGCCGTGCCGTACAGCGTGCACGCAGCAGGTCAGCTCGGCTGCCGTGGCCAGCGAGTCGGCGCTCGCTCCAGTCGGCTGCCGCGTCGTTGTCGTCCCCACCGCTCGCTGCTTCCGACGACAACACGGTCCACTTGCTCCGCCAACTCGACACGCTCTTGCAGAGCTATCCGCTGCTCGAATCAGCATGGCCAGAAAGGATCGCAGCCGCCGTCGAAAAATCAGCAGACCCGAGCAAACCAGCAACCATCGCAGGTCAGTTTCCTCTCTTCCTCATCGCCTCCTCCTCTCGCCCTTACACGCACTGACAAGTGCCACCGGTGCAGTCGTCGGAGAAAGGGAGAGCGGCGTATCCCAACTCGTCACTTCGTTGCTCGACGACCCGCTCGCGTCCGACGACAGGGTCGCTCTCACCCTCGAGAGTCGCAGGCTCGACCCGAACGCACCAGAGGCGATCCTGATCCGGTCAGTAGAGGCGGCCTTTTTCACGCTGCGTTCCTTAGGAGAGGCTGACAAAGGTACGAATTTGCAGTTACGGCCCCGAAGGAAAAGTCGAGGCCGGACAGGTGACGGTTCCGTCGACTTGGCTCGATGACATCAAGGCGGAGCTGGTCGAGATTGCACGCGGAGGCAAGTCGGGTTGAATGGGGTCATACCGCTTTGCACTCGCGCTGACGACTGGGTACCTTCACGCTTGCGCGCGCAGGAGTCGCCCCGCTCGAATCGTCTTTCTCGTCGCTGCACCTGTCCGACCTCGTCATCCTCGTCCTGTCCGACTCGACCCTCCTCGCATCAAAAGCCGCACAAACAACCCTGTACAACCTCGCCTCGAAACCGAACGTGCTCGTTGCCCTCAACTGCCCAGACGCCTCCCCCGCCGCGTCCTCCTCGGCGCTCCGTTCCCTCGAACACCAACTCGAGACCCTGCTCCCCCCTTCCTCCTCCAACGACGGCGTCGCCCCGCGCGCAGTAGCAATCTCGACCGAGCAAGCTACCGCTGCACTCGAAGCCCTCGAGCCGACCGAGCCGGCGCACAAACCCTCGTACGAGACGTTCCAAAAGGACTATCTCGCCTCGCAGATCCCGCAACTGCACCAACTCCTCACCGCGGCCATCACGGCAACGGGACCGCGCTCCGTCCCTCCAGGGTCCGACGTGCCGTCTCTGCTGCAACAACAGACGGCGGCCTATGTGCTGGCGACGGCGCTGCATCGCGCCGCCTTTGCCGGAGCGACCGTCGCCGACGCGCTCGACTCGGCCTCGGCTTCGTTGTTGGCGCTTTCGCAACAGACAGACGAGGCCTACCTGGCGTTGCTGCGCGACCTCGGTGTCACCGACCCCAAGACTGGACTCGTCCGCGTTCCGGAGGACGAGTTGCGGTTAGGGATGGCAGCGTTGGAGGACCTCTTGCTTCACCGCCTCGCGTGGTACAAGCTCCCGTACCGCGTCGACGATATGCACGCCGAAGTCACGCTCGTAGTCGAAAAGACCTGGCTCCCTCGGTTCGAGGACTCGCTCGTCTTTGCGTCCGGACGCGCCGTCGCGACGTTTGACGAGTTGTCGGCCAAGACGGACAAGGTCCTCGCCGCTCCCATCTTTGCCGACTCTCCGACGGCTTCCCCTCTCTCTCCCGCCGCGCGCCTCGCCTCTCTCCACTCGGCCACCATGCTCAACCAAGTCGCGCAAGCCTCGCGCGACGCCGCCCAAGCCCTCGCCTCGGCCCCGACGGCCCTTTCTTCCGCCGTCACGCGTCGTCGAAGTCAGATCACCGCCCCGGGGGGACCGACTGACGCCCTGCAGCGACGGGCGCAAAAGGCCGTCGTCTCCAGCGCGATCTGGTCCCTCTTCTCGGCAGGCGGAGCGCTCGCGTCTGAACTCTCGCACTATGCCGAACTCGGCACCAACGTCGGCGTCGGCTTGCTCGGCGTCACGTTGGGCGCATGGGGTTTGCAGCGAGGGTGGGAAAAAGCCAAGAAACGGTTCCGCAAGGATGTGCAGGAACGGATCGCCGGCGGTTTGGAGGAGGATTTGGGCGTCCGCGCGCAGAGGATCGCGGGACGGGCGGCGTGGAAGTCGCGCGAGGCGGTCCGGTTGGGAGAGGAGTTGATCCGCCAGCGGACGCGCGAGTGGCAGCGCGCGCGGGAAGTGCTCGCGCGGATCGAGGAGCGGAGAAAACACGCACAACCGGATTCTTCGCAGACCGAGACAACACGACGGACGAGTGTCGGCATGTAGCGCATGTTTTCTCTTTTTCGCATCACATCGCATTGACTCGCGAGTTTCATCTCTCGATGTGAGGCTCGTGAGAGTTCTTGAAAGCGACAAGGAAGACTTGGGGGAATCGTTACGACAAGATGGACAAGGAGGGGTTGAAAGGAGCCTCGTGGGGAGTGGATATCTACCAGGGCGGGGGTTATGGACAATGCACCACTATATCTCATTCTCAGATGTCGACGGCGTTGCTGCTGGAACTGCTGTTGCGTCGGTGGGTGCGCGGAGGAGGAGGAGGAGGCGCTTCCGGCTCGGCGCTGAAGCTCGGTCGGGGGCTGCGCTGCACGGGCGTCTCCAAGATCTGTAGAGGCGTCGCCGCAAATACTTCGATGAGCACCCCGGCGGTATCAAGCAGAGGGGGAAACGGGTCGCGCACGACTCACCTCCTTCTTCAGCTCCTCTCCGCTGACTTCACTCTTCTTCAGGAGCTGCCCTTCATCCACCGTCACCTTCTTCGACTTGTGGTGGTGGTGGTGGTCCTCGTCGTCTTCTTCATCCGACACGTCATCGACGCCGAGCGCGAGCCCTCGACGGAAGACTTCCGATTCCTCGGCCACCATCGCGCGAGACTCGCTCTCGATCGGGCTCCGTACTGACGGAGCGTTCGGCGGCTCCGAGGGGACGGCCAAGAGCTCCGACGGGGCGTCGGAAGCTGGGATCGCAAGTGAGTCGAGATGGGGCTGCGCGGCACCATTGGCTCCGGGCGGCGGCACCTCCGCGCCCGCCTCCGCCTCCTCGTCCTCCTCCTCATCCGACGAGTCGACCAGTGAGAATGTCGGAGAAGGCGGAGCCTCGTCTGCGCTGGCTGCTGCCGGTGGTGGAACGGCGAGGCGTCCGACGGGGGCAGATGGACGCGCGGCAGCAGGGCGGTCGTAGAGCGTTTTGGCCAGGTCGAGCAGTGATCCAAGTTCGGAAAGGAGAGCCTCGGCTTGTTCTAGCCACGTGGGAGCCCATCAGTACACGGAGGAGAAGTGTTTTTCTGAGACTCGGGGGAGACTGACCTCGCTCTTCGCCTTGACGCGTCGTCGGGGCCGCTTCCGCCAACTGCGCCTCTGCCAACTGCAGCTGCACGAGCGCGTCGCGCACCACCTCACTCGGCCTGACGATGACTCCCTTGGCCGAAGCGGCCTCGTCGACGCTGAGCAGTTCGCGGACGACGTCGCGCGTTTCGGCAGCGGCGGCGAGGATGTCTTGCTGAGAGCGCAGAGTCTCCTGCCGCCGTTGCTCGCGCCGCTCCTCGGCTCGTTGTCGCTCCTCGAGCGTGCTGGCCAAGGCAGACTTGCGTATTGGTTGCGCGACGACGACGCGCTTGGTCCCGTCGGCGGCGCGGCGAGCCTCGGCGTCGGCCTTTTCCTGCGCCAGTTCGGTGTTGCGCACGCAGGTGTTGAGGATGTCTTGACTCAGCCGGCTAAAGTCGGGATCGTTGGGCGGGATGTTGAGGTCCAAGCATCGGATAGTCGAGTTGAGTTTGATCGAGACAGACAGCGCGAGTACGCCCGAGATGTCGATGTGGTTGTTGGTCAAGTCGAGGTGTAAGACCGACCGCGATTCGGGCAGGAACTCGGCGAGCGCGATCGCGCCCTCGGACGTGAGCTCGGTGCTGTTGAGGAAGATGCGCTTGAGCGAGTGAGAGACCATGAGCGCCGATCGGAGGGCCAAGATGCCTTCGACGCCGGGACCGCAGCAAGGGTTGTGGCTCATGTCGAGCGTTTCCAGCGTCGAGTTGTATTTCTGGGTACAAGAACTGGTCAGCAGCGGGACTCAGACTCGGTGGCATCATCTGAGGCAGACTCACGAGCGCTTCCGCAATGGCAGTGAGTCCGTGCGAATCAATCTTGTTTTCGCTCAGGTTGAGCGTCTTGAGCGTCCGATTCCGCTTGAGTACCTGAGCGACATACGTCACACCGTGCTGCCAAGGAGAGAGAGAGCAGGGAAGTCAGTCACACAGACTGGAAGACACTCAAAGCCGGGCGCAACTCACTCGAAGATCATTGCCCTTGACGTCCAGCGTCAACAGGGCCCCGAACCGGGGCAGCGCGTCGATCTGCTTCCGCAACCTAGTCCGCGCCTCGCTCATCCTCCACATCTCGGGGTCTCCTGACGGCGCAGGCGACTGCCTCCCTTCGTTCGCAATCTCGCCATTCTCTCTGTGGTGCTGGTAGTCGGTCTCCGTCGTCGCCACCTTGCCAGCGACGAGGGTATGCAAGCCCTCCTCGAGCGGCTTGAAGAGGTGTCGTCGGTGCGCGGTGAGAGAATTGCGACCTTCAGTTGCTGCTGCCGGGCTTTCGGAGGTTGTCGTGTCTGGCGCGGTCGTCCCGTTCGAGAAGCCGTTGCGGAAAATGGTCGGCGAGTTGAGCGCCGGCGAGTTCAGTCCCGAGGAGATGGCCGACGTCGGGTCGGTCGAGAGGGGGTAGTCTCGCATCATGATGGCGAGGTACGGACCGCCAGCGTGATTGATCCGGTTCTTGCGAAGCGAGACGTGCTTGACCTCCGAAACTCGCAAGCCGTTCGCTGTATTATCGCCCGCGCGTCAGCAATTCGGCGCTGGCTTTGTCACGTCTCAGATCGGCACGGCAACTCACCGAGGACTTCTAGTCCTGCTCCTCGCAACCCGCAGTTCTCCAACCGCAGAGATTGCACCGCCGCCGCACCTCCGGACCAATCCTCCTTGAGCAGCGGCGCCGAGTCAAACAACGGCGGCCTAGGCGAGGGTGCCGATACCGGCTCATTCTCCTCGTCTTCCTTTCCCTCAGTCGATGCTGATCCGTCCTCCTTGTTCAGATTGGAAGCATTCGACACGCCGCCTTCGTCGTCGTCCGAGTCGTCCTCTTCCTCCCATGGCCCTCTTACGCGCGGCACTTGCTTGGTCTCGCCGTCTTCGGACCCGACCGTCTGTTTGTCGTGCTGGAGGGCCGTCGGCGGCGTCGGCTGTGGCGCAATGGCTTGCACGAGCCATTCCGCCGCTTTCCGGTCAATCGAAGTTTCGGACAGGTCGAGATACCGCAGGAAAGTAGCCTGTAGCTCATAGCGTCAGATCCAAAAGTCCGGTACGAGTTCATGCAAGAGGAAGACAAACCTTGCGAAGGAAGACCGCGAGGTATTTCCAGCCCCTGTTTCGTATCCGTTTGTTGCCCGCCAAGCTGACAGTCGGGATCGACGCCGACACGAGCAGCGACTGCAGTAGCGGTTTGAGAGCCTGTCGCGACACCGGGAGGAGGGTGCATCGGCGCGAGTGCTGCTGTCAGCGGATGCAAACAAGGAGCCGGCCGGGAAAGGAAAACGGAAAATGAGGTCGAGAGCTTACATCGTCATCGAGCCCGCAGCCGTCGAGGACGAGTTTCTTGCAGCCCCAATCGATGGCGAGGATGTCGGACAGGGCTGCGACGGCGCCCGAGGACAGCAACTCGTGCGAGAGATCGAGCACTTTCGGCAACGATTTCGGGTTGTCCTGCGGGCCATTATGTTTTTTATTCAAAAGATCCTGGTGAGTGCGCGGCTTGGTGGTGGTGTGCAAGAAGACAGCAATAGGTGGAGAGAGAAAGGGGAGGCAAACCCACGCGAAAGAAGCGCCGGAGGCGCTCGATGCCGGGTTCTTCTCGAGTCCGACATGCTTCGGCATAAACGCGCGCGAGTTGCTCGCCCGTATAAACCCTGCTCGCCTTGACTTCTTCTCCGCCTGCGCCGCCGCCGCCGGCCTGACTCTCGTCTTTCCCTTTGCCCTTCTGTTTCTCCGTACGTCTCTCCCCTCCAGTAGCAGCAGCAGCAGCAGCACCAGGGTGATCCAGCGTCGGATCCGGAACGCCGCCGTTGACCCTGATCCCCATCTCCTTGCGCCATTCCTCCTCGATCCGGTCGCGCGTCTGGGCCTCGTCTGCAGGCGCGATCGGATCGAGCGTGCCGTTGTTGATCGGGTAGACGACTTTGAGGGACGACATGCGGAAGCGGACTTGTTTGAGAGACGAGATGGGGAGGGGATGCGTCGGCGCGGTGGGCGCTGGCGGAGGTGGTGGTTGAGGAGGAGCTGGAGCTGGAGAAGGCGGAACGAGCGTGCTGGAGGAAGAAGACGTGGATGCGACGGAAATTGTCGAGTTCGCCGCATTGGCGGGTACACTTGCCGGTGCCGAAGATGTCGCCGTCTCCGTCGCAGGGCCAGCGCGGGAGGCCGCCGCCTCTCCCGAGTCGGGCGGCGCAGCAGACGCAGCGTGCGCCACCGGTCCCGCCGCGACTGCCGCCGCACTCAGCCTCTTGAGCGCGTTACCAAAGAACCCACCCGCCGTGGCAGCTGCGTTCCCGACCGCTTCCCCGACGGCCGCGGCCGCGGCAGCTCCTCTCTCACTGACGAGCGGCGGTGCCGCCAATCCTGAACCTGAACCTGGTTGATGGTCGACGGCGACTCCGGCGCGGGAGTAGGACGAGTTGAACGGTTGGAGGATGTCGCGGCGGAAGGAGAAGCGAGTTGTCGCTGCGTGGGAGGAGGAAGGAGGTCGCAGGATCCCTTTTCGGGGCGGTGGGGGTAACGGTCGACGACGACGAGGCGGCGGCGGCGGTGGAGGGGGCTCGTCTTCTGTCGTCGGAGCGGGCGCGTTTTCCTTCTCAGTAGGTGAGGGTGCTGCCGCCTCGCTGGCAGGTATACTCGGTGTTGTTATACTCGAACCGGAGGTTCCGCCGGCTGATGCCTCTACTGAGACGACGTCTCGTCCGGGCTCGGCCGAGCTAGCAGCCTCGGTGGGGGACGCAGTAGGAGCTGTAATAGATGCACCTGCACCGTCGGTCAGGGCGTCGTGGTCGCCGGGGTCGTCCTCCTCCTCCTCGTGACGATCGATCGCTGCTGCTGCTGCTGGCGCCTCGTCTCGCTCCTCGATCGCTTCGGCCGAGGAAGCAGAAGCATCTTGCACTCCTGACGGGTCGTGCATGCTCATGATATCGCCTCCCTGAGCGCTCTGCTCGTCGGTGAATGGGACCGGTTCGGCGGAGAGACGTTGCAAGTGGGGCGAGTGAGTTGGAGGGGACGCGCCCTCACCCTAGACAGTGAACTGCTTGCCTATGTAGTCGATAGCAGCGTACACAAGTGGCAGCGGACGACTCTGTCGAGAATAGGCAGTGGCAGCAGTTGGCGGGAGTGGATCGCTGTAGCTGCCGCTGCAAACGCACAACGAGTGCGGGAAAACCTTTTCACGTCGACATATAAAGTTTCACAAACTCCACAAGATAAGCGTAGGCGAATACAACAGACTAATGAGGGCAAGGTGGGTATAGAGACGGGAAGAGAGGTAAATATGCGGATTGAATTAGAGGCGGCAGGGTATCTTTGCGCGGTGTGCAGTCGTGGTCTGCCAGACGAGACTCTCCGGCTCGGGAAGCCTATTCGTCGTCATCGCCGTCCGAGTCGTGTGTAGTGCGCCGAATGCTCCGAGGAGTGGACGCGACGGCACCGCCCGCCGCAGACGTCAACGTCGAAATGACGCCGGCACTGTTTTCGCCGCCAGAATCTCAAATCAGTACCTCATTTAGCACAACCGTAACGCGTAGGACCAAAAAAAAACGCACTTGTACAACACCTCCTCGACGTGTCTCTTGCCCTGTTCTCCCTGCGCGAGTTGACCGCCCGGCAACTCGAAATCGAACCGGATCCAAGTCGTCTCGAGTTCGCCGGCGCGGTACACCAACACGGTCGGCAACGTCGCGTTGTCTGCTTCGAGCGTGGATGATGACGACGACGAGGTGTCGAACTCGGTCGGTTGCATGAAATCGAGTTCGGAGGCGAGAGCGCGGAGGAACTTTGTCGAGGGGTGGAGGCGCGCGAGCGAGGCCAAGTGCGAGTTGAGCAGGGCGCAGGTCGGGATATCCTGTGCGGAGGAGCGGGGATGTCAATAATGCACTGCCGGGGGAGATGACTACACCATCTCGAAGGGAGAGAGGAAGGGGACTGACCGGCTCGTACAAGTGGACGACGACGGCCGTCTCTGGATCCTCGTCCTCGACCGCGGCGACGAAACCTTCCATTCCGACTTCGCTCAAGTGTCCAAACGACCTCGCGGCGTGCCCCGCCGCCGCCCTCCTCTCTCCGCTGCCCTGCAACTCGGCGAGCCGTTTCCGCCTCATGAGAGCGAGTTCGTCCTCTTCCTCGTCGTTCAGCTTGAGGTTCCGTTCCAAAGACCGCGCCAACTGTGGCTGTTGTTGTTGTTGTTGTCGGGCCATGGCTTCTGCGTAATCTGCCTTGACGCCCTTGACGCCCGTGTTTCGACTCTCTTCGCCTCTTCGCCTCGCCGCCGGCTGCGACGGTTGCGTCCGGGCATTGGTCGTTTCCCTGAGTGGCGGCTGAGGCGGAGGCGCAGGAGTATCTTGCTCGCCGCCGTCGTCCGAGTGTTGGCTGTGGTGGTCCTCCTGTTCGGAAGCGAGAGGCTGTTCGCGGAGGGTTGTAGCCGCCTGTGTAGCCGCCTGTGCGTCCCTCGTCAAAGCGGGGTGAGTCCCGTCGAGGAAAGCCTGCTCCATCTTGTCGGTCATAGCTAGTGGTCGTCTGCGGGTACAGTACCGGTGGTGCGTCGGAGAGCGAAGAGAGCGCCAAGGCCGTGCACTAGTGGGGAGCGAGCGAGGCGAGGCGAGGAACTGAGCGGGAGCTTTAACGAGAGCGGGCGGCGGTCAAGATTCGTTCTTGAACGCTGCCAGGTGCTCAGACTATGCAGGTATCGGGGAGGAGAGCCTGGCTGCGACGAGTCGAGGCGAACAATAGAATCTCGCGCGGAGGCGATCGAGGCAAATCTTCATCAGTCGCAGCGCACGGCTCGACGCTACAGACGCCTTGGTGGTATATAGAGACACGTGCAAGGGCTAGGCTAGCTCAGATAGTCCGCCTTAGCTGCGGCAAAAGCGGCGCTTCTTTTCTCGCCGTCACCTTCGACTCGTCACTTGCCCCACCACACCACCACCTCGACTCGACTCGCAGCGATGGCCACGACGCGGTTCAGGTCCTACTCGGTCGCGTCCAACTCGGCAGCAGCAGCAGCAGGGCGCAGCACCCCCTTCGGCGGCCGCTTCGATTCCCACGCCCCCGCTACGTCGGCCGACTCGATCGCCCTCGAACAAGCCAGCGCAGACTTGACCCTCTTGCAGCAGTCCCTGAACCGCTCGGCTAAAATCACCGGCAAGATGAGCGGCGTCCTCGGTCAGTTGGACGACCGCCTCGCGAGATTGGAAAAGAGCCTCGTCCCCATCTACAAACAGACCGGCAGGCTCACCCGCGTCTCGAAGAGTCAGTCTCCTTCCCCGGGCCTGGACTGCAACTCCCGGATTCACCTCTTGACTTCACGAATTTGCGCGCGCCCGCAGACATCGAAGCGACCATGCGGTCCATCGACGGCCTGCTCGGGCACAACGACCTCGTCGAGCGAGAACAGGGCCTCATCAAAGCCGGGTACGTACTAGTCCTCGCCCGCCTGGCGGACTGCCACCACCATCGGACCTAACCTCGCGCGTGCAGCCCGAAACCGGACGACCTGAAACCCTACCTCGCCTCACTCGACCGACTAGTCGCCGCGTCCGAAGCCCTCCGCAAAACCGATTCCGCCCCGGCGGCGGCGGCGGCCGCCCAAGGAAGCGAAGCGAATCGGTCCCGCGCAGGGCAGGCGGCCACCTTGGCGCAGATGGCCCAATTGATCGACTCGGGCGCGAAACAACTCGTCGGCGTGTTTACAAAGTGGTTGAAGGAGACGAGTCACGTCGTCGACGCGGGCAAACTTCTCGATCAAGGTACGCGAGAGAGCAATTTCACGCGGTGTCAACGTTACCCTCTTGCACGTGCTGATTTTCGCGATTCGTCACCCGCTATCTTCCGGCGCGCGGCGCAGGCCGATCCTTCCCGACCCTGTCCTCCTTCTACCTCGACCAAGCCCTCCCCCTCATCTCCTACCTCCGTTCCCTCCCCGACCCACACGGCACGACCGCCGCGTCCCTCATCTCGTCCACGTACGCCTCGATCCGCGGCGCGTACCTCGAAGAGTCGCTCCGCGCGTGTGCCAAGGACGCCCTCGAGGACGCGAAACCGGAACGGGTCGCGACGGCGGCGGCGGGTGCCGCGGTGCCATTGGGGCAGAGTCCGAGACCGGATTTGGCGGGGGCGGGGGCGACGAAAGCGGGACGAGGCGGGCTTGCGGTTGAGAGGAGAACGAGAACGTTTGGGAGGTTCTTGGATGCGTTCCTGGCCATGGTCAAGGTCGGTCTTGGCGTGCTCGCAAATTTGTTTTCACTCAGCTGACATCGATTCCATACTCTCAGTCCGAACACGCCATCCTCACGACCGTATTTCTGACGCAGTCCGCGAGCGCGAGTGCTTCCTCATCCTCCCTGCCAACAGCAAACCTCCCCGCCATCTACGCCTCCTTACTCCCTCCCGCTCTCGCCCTCCTGAGCAGTACGGGCACTTCGCTCAACGCCCTGATCAAGAAATCCTCCTCCTCAACTTCCACCACCTCGGCGACGACCCTGCACTCGGCCGCGCTCGCACCGCTCGCGTTCGTCACGTTCCAAGAGATTCAGGAACATATGGAGGGGTTTGAAGAGTGGGTGAGGGTCAAGGGGAACAAGCGGAAGGAGAACGAGTTGGGCGAACTGAGTCATGCGTTTAGGGGGACGTGCTTGACGAGCTTGCCTGCCGTGATCGAAGACACCAAGGTCAGTCAAGAGTCGTCCGTGGTTCGCGAAGCCCTGTCATCGTTTCGCATGACCTGACTTGCGTGCCGCGTTGCACGTACGAGTGACAGGCTTGGGGCAACAAGACGCTGGTCGGAACCGAGGCCCTCTTCTCGGGCTTGCACACGGTGACCATCAATGTGAGTCTCTCTCGTGCCGTTTGCTCGTGCCCCGCTCGGGAACTCGTCTCGAGCTTACACGTTTCTCCTATGACCGCACGCAGGTGGTCAACTTTATGCGGCAATTGGCAGATAACCCGCCGCAGGCGGAAACGTTCCTGGCGGTGCTCGGGAACGGGAACTGGGGTGGTCCGCCGCGGAGAACGATCGCGAATGAGGATGATGAAGTCGCTTTGCTGCCCCTCTACCTCGGTAAGGCACTCTTTCTCGCTCCGACAGAGGCGGGGCCAGCGCTCACCGATGACCGTGCGGAACAGACGACGTCTTCTCGACTCTGTCGACGGCGCTCGACTCGCGTGCGCGCAACCTCCGCGGACGGAACGGGACATCGGCCATCTTCCTGCTCAACAACCTCTCGTTCCTGCGGCAGTCGATCCTCGCCTCGTCCGTCGTCGACGTCCTCGGCGAAGGCCTCGAAGACACGCTCAACAAGCGCATGCGGAGCGCCAAGGCCTCGTACCTCGACGTGTGGTCTCCGCTCGTGTCGGCGTTGCTCGACGCCGGGTTTGCAGAACAGACGGGCGCCGCGGGGGCGATCAAAGCTGGGATCGGGGCCGTCAAGGGCACGGGCGGGACCGAGCGGAGGGAGACCAAGGACCGGTTCGTCAGGTTCCACGAGGCGCTCGAGGAAGTCGAGGCGTTGCATGCGCACGCGCGGATCGACGAGAACGACCTCGAGTTGCGCGAACGGCTGCGGAGCGAAGTCGAGCGGATGGTCGTCCCGACTTATGCCAAGTTTGTACAGAAGCACCGCAAGGACAACTGTACGTCCCCCCATCTTTCGCGTCTTTCATCTGGGTTTTTTTTCGTACGTGGTATGCTGATTGCTTGTCGCGTTCCCGACAGACTCGAGCAAGTATGTGCGCCTTGATGCGGACGGACTTGAAGCTAAAATCCGAAGCTTTTTCGAGTAGTTGAGTGTCGACATCAGCGCCGGTCGCTGTCCTCTACTGCAAGATTCGAGTATTCATATTCCTGGAGATTCAACGGTTACGCTGCCTGGCAGCTGCGAGGAGTAATTACTCGCCGCAAGTGATCGAGCCAAAGCGCGTCGCTCCTTTTTTGACTCCAACTCGTCGTTCTCGAGCTGCGCTCTGCCACCGTCACTTTGCTAAAGCCCCGCTAGAGTAGAGACTCGTTGAAGGATGGCATCATTACGGCCGCGATTGCTCGTGTCTGCGGCTGTCCTTGCTCTAGCAGCCGTCGTCTGCTCCGCTCGGCCGACGGGTCACTTGCCACCGCCAGCACCGCCAGGCTGGCACGATGAGCCAGTCAAGATCTACGGTGCGTGCACGGTACTGCCTTATCATTCATCCTACCCGTCATGCTGACTGACTCGCCTGTCTGCTCATCCCCAACCTCCTCGTCTTCTCATCATGACGACAATTGAATCGCCTGCACGCAGACGGACACCCGCGGTTGGCGCTCGCGTTCGGTTGGAGTTCTCTCGCTGCTTGGATCCTCGTGTACACCGATCCCGTACATCCGCTCCTTCTCTTCCCCAGTCGTTTTGACACTCCCCGTCCTGACCCTTACAGCTCGCTGGACCAGATTTACATGTGCTATGTGGAGCAGTCGGGAGAGAGCCTTTCGCTCCTCTTCCTTTTCATTGTGAGTACCACGGTGGGGAGAAGCGTCCACGTGTGGGGTTTGGCTGACCGTACGCTCCGGGCAGTGGCTCACCGGCGACGTGACCAACCTGCTCGGGTCGGTCTGGCAAGGCCTGATCCCGACCGTCATCCTCGTCGCCCTCTACTACACCATCTGCGACTGCATCCTCCTCTTCCAGGTGTTTTACTACCGCCGCAAACGCCGCCTCCACCCCGAGCTGTACCAAGGTCACGTCGGCATCGCTACCGCCGCAGAGGACGGCGTCGCCCCTCCCTCCGCTCCGCCCTTCGTCCCGGTCCCGCCAATGGAACAGACTCCGCTCCTCTCGGCGTTCTCGGCATCGGGACCGTCCGACGAGCCGCTCTCGCCCGCGCTCCAGCGGACCAAGGACGTCATCTCGTACGCGGGAGGGTTCGTCCTCATCATCGTCGTCGGCTTGATTGCGTACGCGGCGGGCAAGAAGAGTGCCAAGAACGGGCGGACGGAAGAAGTGTGGGACACGTCGGCGCAGATTGTCGGGTGGATCTCGGCGTTCCTGTACCGTGCGTTTCGCTCTTGCTATCGGTCACCCCGTTCTTGCACGCACAGCTGACCCCACACAACTTGCCCGTAACAGTCGGCTCTCGGTTGCCGCAGCTGAACCTGAACCGAAAGACGAAATGCGCCGGCTTGTCGCTGCTCATGTTCGCCTTTGCCGTCTGCGGTAACGCCACCTACGTTGCTGTGCGTTTCCTTTGGTCTCATTCTCCTGTCCCTCCTTGAGCTAACGCCCCACCCTCTGCAGTCCATCCTTCTCACCAGCACGAGCGCTCAACACATCATGATCAACGCTCCCTGGTTGCTCGGATCGGCCGGCACCATCTTCCTCGACTTTATCGTGCTCGGACAGTTTGCCTACTATGCCAAGGAACGCCGACTCGAGCAGGCTCGCAAGACCAAGATCTTTGTCGACGACGAGCGGGAAGCGCTCTTGCAGAACGAGCCGGAGACGTACTAGATTCCCGTCTCGCCGTCGCTTCCACACCAGTGCGGACAGTATATATATACCCCCTGCAATAGATCTTTCTTGTATCCCTCTACAAAGTTGGAAGTTTATCGCAGGGCGCTATCCTGTCGCACCGGACCAAGTCTCCACCGCCCGGAGAATATCGGCAAGGTTCCGCTCGGCGAACACATCCTCGTCTCGTCGCTTGTCCCGCGTGCGATGTACGAGTTGGTCCAATCGTCGAGTGAAAGTCAAGGTGCGCGCGAACGAGTCGAGCGGAGCGGAGGTGTCCATCAGGGAAGGCAAGCTGGCGAGTGCATGCTGTGTGCAAGAAAGAGCAGCGTCAGCCTCCGTTCGCATAGTGTTGCGAATCCTTGTCCTGTCCTGACAGAACACACCTGCATAATCTCTAGCGCAGCTTGGGCCGGCGCTTGTGGTAAGCCGTGCGAAGGTGCAGACTCTCGAGGCGTCGGTCGCTGTGGCGGCGCGTCTTCACGGTACGGTAGTTGCGACGCTTCCGAGCTGTAGGGCACGACGCCATTTTTAGCTTCTTTAGACTAATCGCAAGGGGCGCTGATCGCAGTCGCATCTGGCGTTCTGTCCTCACCTGCTGGTTTCGGGTTGTTCCCGAAGCTGGATGACAACCTCGCTAATCGCACGGAGCTCTTCTTGCAAGTACGAGATATAGTCCTGCGCGTCTCGGAGCTCTTGAACGAGCTGTTGATGAGGGATGTTAGCGCGTCAACGTTCCTCGATTAGTCCGGGATGACACGCATGCACACCTGTCGATTCATTTGCTCTGCGGGTTCAGGACCGGCGGGCGTCTCGTTGGCGGCTAGTCCGTCAGGGGAGAGTCTGAGGGCCTCGGAAGGTACGGTCTGAGGGGGTGTCGGGGCGGACCTCATTCGAGAGGCGGGTCGTCCGTCTGGTTGGGTTGTTTCCGAGATGATCTCGTCAAACTCGCGCTGGGCCTGAAGGTAAGGTGGTGAGAAGGAGAGACATCACAGCACTTATGAGCTCAGCCTTTGGTCCGTTTGGGGGGGACATGCAAGTCATGGGTGGTAGAGATCGCACTCACCGCCTCTGCGACTCGGGCAATCGAGTCCAGCGAGCCCTCTGACCGTCCGTCCGCCGCCGCCTCAGACACCCTTGACGGTTCCGCTTCCCCATTGACTGCCATCCGCGAGAAACCAGAGGCGAGTCCGGTCGCGCCCTCGGCCTGCATCAGACCGGCGGATCGACCGCTCGGAAGAGGAGCCATGTCGCTCCGCCTCAAAGCGGCCACGCTGCCCGGTCTCGGACTCGGCGAGTCCGGCAATCCGGCTCGAGCGTCATGCGCGAATCCGTTCGCGCGCTGCAAGAGTTCGAGCGCGCTGCTGCCTCGGGCGGAGAGGGGTGGTCGTCCCGCCGAGTTGAACACGGCGTGCTGCGAGTTTCGGCCTGATTCTGATCGACTGGCGTAGTGGTTAGGAGAAAGGGGTGTTCGCTCCGGCGGCGGATAGGATGGTCCCGGCACCGAGTAAGAGGCAGATTTGCGTGAATGGGTGGCTCGCGGCGTATAGTGTGACTGGTCCGCTGCGACGGCGGATGCGGGTGCCGCCGGAGGAGGAGGCGTCGACATCGCGGTCGGTTCTCCCGAGCCTTGCGCAAAGGACGGACCGTCCGCTGACGTCTGCGCAAATACTTGATCGTGGTCGTCCTCGTCTAGGAGGTCGAGCAGCTTGTCGAGGTTGGACCTGATCCTCGATGAGTGGTTCGCCTCGCTCCCGACCTGAGAAGAACCAGCCCGACTCGAGCCAAAGCGACCGGGACTCGATCCGGTAGCATCTCCAGCGTCGTAGCCTCGTCTCGAGAGCGGCGAATCGCCCAATGGGTGCCTGTGGCGCGGCGAAGAGGCGTTGTTGGACGACCGGTCGTCGCGGTAAGTGTCGGTCATGTCGGGGTCGCTAAACGGCAAGTTGACCGTGTCTGGACGCGTCCGTGGACTGAACGACATCCCAGCCAGCGCCTTGGCCTTGCTAAGCAGTTGAGTCGCCCGAACTTGAGGAGAGAGACTGGAGAGAGGCTCTCGCGCTCTCGGCCGATTGATCAGGGGCGAACAGCAACGACAAAGGTGAAAACTTGACCGTATACACTTTCCTCTCAATCAGACCACAGTAAGCTTCCAGAGACGATAGGCGATGGCTGCGCGTCCGAGACCACGTTGCATGCGGGAAAGGTCTCTTTGCGAAAGAATCGGATACAGCGAGCAATCTACAACTCGTCCTTGGTCGGCTTGCGGTTCTTGATGTCGAGCAACTCGACGTCAAACACGAGAGTGGCACCTGCGTCACAGCCGAATCGAAGTCAGCCGGAGAGAGCGTAGACGGATTGACAAAAAAGACGCACCACCCGGGATCGGGCCCACGCCGCGCGAGCCGTAGCCGAGGTCACTCGGGATCGTGAGCGTCCGCTTCTCGCCCGGGCACATGTCGAGGAGACCCTGCTCCCAACCCTTGATGACCTGACCGCGGCCGACTGCACGTGCAAACCGGGGATGTGAGTCTGCGTCTCCTGCACAACAGATCAAGCGCGTGGGAGCGCTTTTGCAGCGGAAGCACAAGAACATCCGGCAGACGGCGGACTCACTGACAAAGTCAAACGGCTGACCGCGCTTGCGGGAAGAGTCAAACTCCTTGCCGGTCGACAATCGGCCCTGTCGCGATACATGAACAATCAGCCGTGGTGGCTCGGAACCCCTGACCTGACGCGGGATCCAATTGCTCACATCGTAGTGCATCGAGAGCTTGTCACCCTTTTGCGAAAGGAACACGCAGGGCGTCGGCTTGTGCGTGATATCTACGAGGACAGAGAGAGTGGGGCGGCGGACCAGACCGCGCCAGGGTCAGCTCGGAGGACGGGCGGCGCAGCGTCGTGCAACATAGAGAGAAACGTACCGATCTTCAGCTCGGTCGGCTCAGCAGCACCGGCGGCGGCAGCGGCAGCAGCGACGGGCGATGTGGAAGCGGCGGCACCGGTCGCCATGAACGAGACGGCAAACAGGCCAGCAACAATGGCAGAGAGGCCAGCGCCCCAAATCTTGTTCGACACGCGAGGCATTCTATCGGTCTTAAGAGTTGAGAGTAGAGCGTAGTGGGCGAGGCCGGCAGACCGTCTCGTCGTCTCTCGTCGTCGGAAAAAGTTTCCATCAACTCGTGTGGCTGTATTCGAGACATTTCGTGTAGAGCTCTTTTTCTTCCAGTCAAAAAGACAACCCCTAAGATAGAGAAATTGCACTCCGGTTGGAATTTCCGTTTTTCCTTCGTACCGCAGCTTCACAGCTCGCCCGCGAGCGTGCCCGTCTCTACGTATTTGCCCCCGCTCCCTTGCTCACCAAACGCCTGCGAGAGGAGCCAAATTCCCATGTACCCGCCGATCACGACCACGAGGGCGAGGTTGATCCAGACCGGTTCGATGTCGAGGATCCAAGCTGGCGGTTCGTACCAGCAACGGAGGGACGCGCGGTCGGCCGGACCGGCGACGGTCACTTGGATGGAATGGAGGTATCCCGGTGTGGTGTTGCGATGCAAGACGTAGAGGGTTTGGCGCTTTTGAACAAGGATGCAAATCAAGGTCAGTTCGAGTCGGCGCAACTGCAACCGAAAAAAGTCCAGCGCGAGCTCTCACCTCTTCGTCGTAACGCCAATCGCCATCACCGTCGCGCAGCTTGACTCGCAACTTGCCGTCGCGAGCAGCCGGCCCGTACCTTCGCCGCGGGAGGTAGATCTCCGTCTCACGAGCCCGACACAGGACTCCGACGAGCGGCGGACTCCCCGGTTCTGCTTCCGACTGAGGCAGCGTCGGGGCAGAGCTCGCGAGAGGGTAGTCGGTAGGAATCGGGTTGATGTAGTCGAACGTGAAGCGGCGGGAATCAAAGTCGTACGTGCACCGGAGGGGGATGCCAGCAGTCTTGCAGGCGTACGGGCGCTGCAAACAATCAGGTCATAATCAGTGAGCTAGATTCGTCAACTGCCGCGAGGGGACTGAACAAGAGGGAACGCACCTCGACTGCATCGAGCACGCGGGCTCCGACGTTGAGTCGCTCCCGCTCCGGGCGGTCTCGCACAGCGGCCATCGCCTCTGGCGTCCGGTCGGAGAGAGAGAACCAGCTAAAATTTTCGCCGTTCCAGCTGTCGCCCCACGTGTCGTTGTTGATCGGGTTGTAGGTCCACAAGCTGCTCCCCCGAAACGGTCAGCGGTCATGGCGGCGGGATTCGATGTGGACAACGTACTTGAAGTTGCTCAACCCGCTGTCTCCGATCGCGGAACAGATCCCATCGAGCATGCGTTCCTGCCAGCGAAAATCTTTGGTCCGAAACGCCGCTTTGTCGTTCAAGTCGAAAGGACAGCCGGTCTCGCCGAGGATGATGGGAACTTCGCCGATTTGCCGGTACCCGTGTCGCAAGATGTTGAGCATCTGGGTCGCGTAGCTGTGTAAGGCATGATGAGCCTCCATTTCTTACGTCTACCTCTGACTGCGCTCCAGTCTCACTTCTTCTTCAGGCCTTTCCGACCGAAATACTGCAGGAAGGGACCAAGGTCAGCGACACGAGGCGCGCACAGGGAAGGGAGCTCGGACGTACAAGACCCTTAAGGAGAAACATGCCCTGCCAAACATAAGAGAGCGACCGATGAGTCTCGGCAGAAACCAGAGAAAGAAAGAAGAACTTCACGCTCGCACCCGCGAAAGACCCTGAACATTCGCCGTCATAAAGCCGAGCCGTTTCTCAAACAGCGCTTGGAGGTCGTACCAGTGCGGGGCAAACACCATGCCTTCGGGTCTTTGTTCGGGCTCGAATCGGGGGCAGAACTCGTTCGGGATCGGCTCGACGGCGGTGAGCCAGCTTGAAGGGTTCGGGGATTTGCGAATCCGGTGCGAGAACTTGCGGACAAAGGGGAAGTAGCAGTCTCTGTCAAAAGTCAAGAGGTTCCGTCAGCACCGGGTTGGGCTCAGAAAAGCGCTAGTCGACGCGAGACAAAATCGCCACAAGGAGACAGCCGACTCACCGATGCCAATCCACCTCTTCACCTTGCCGCCGGTGGCCTCGCCGGCCCAGTTTCCCACCTTCCACCTCGACACATCCTTCGACGACGCAGTCCTCCGGGAACCGCCGAAAGTACTCCATCTTGAGGACGATCGGTTCCCCAATCTCGCCGCGGTCCGCGATCCATTGCCAGACGCCATGTTCCGCCCAGAGACAACCGGATGTAGTCGCCGGAAGTTTCTGGTATTCTCTCGATGACGGATCGAGCCATGCTGATCGACGACGAGGCGGGCGCAGGAGGACATGGTGCGAGATTGCGGTCACGGGGAAGGAGGGAACATAGTGGGGGATGATGACGGGGTGGCCAGTTCCGAGCGCCCATCTGTCCGAGAAAACGAATCTCAGTGGATGTTCGATCGCGAGGTGGAGAGAAGCGCTTCTTACGACTGGACGGCCGAAGGAAAGTAGCCGATCGCAAGGTCGGTGTTGAAATCCCAGTTGTAAGGCGAGAGGAGCTCGATGTAGCCGCGATGGGGTTCGTTCATGACCTAGCGTGGTCAATCGGGTCAATTTGGGATTGAACGGTCCCCAAGTGAAAGGAAGCCGACTGACCTCGAACCCGATGACTGCTTCAAGGTCCCGGAGGCGGTCCGCCAGGACTCCGAATGCCTCGCACATGCTTTCTTGTAGGAAGACTTGCAATCCAACCTCCTCATCTTCGGCGCCAGCCTGACCCCACGGTCCATTGTGCAGCCTCCGTCGCACTCTTCGTTTCGGGGCAAAGATGTCTCCTCCCCAAAAGACGGTCGCCATGGTCGCAGCAGCGAGCTTGGTCATTCCACTCGGCCACACTTTCGGAGGAGGGTCTTCCGCTTCGAGGTGGAGGTTGTGCGCGTGCGCGGCTCCGGTCGGTTTGAGGTTGCGGAGGTCGAGACCGACGAGGGTCATGGTCCAGGTCGGAGCGCCCGACCCGCCTGCGTGACGCGACCAGACGTCTTGATGTGCGTCGATGTAGCACTTGAGGCCGTACCGGGGGAAGAGGGAGAGAAGGTCGTGCAAATAGGTCATGTATTCCTCGTCGTATTCGCCCGGACCGCGGTGCTCGAGAGCTTCCCAAGGCACGACGAGGCGGATAAAGGTCAAGCCCCAGTTACGCAATCGTGAGAGGTGCTCGTGTCTGTTTGCGGGCGAGTACCGTTGTCAGCGTAGGGGATCTCTCTTCAAAGAGAAGCACTTCGCAGGAAACACACGATTCTTCCAACGGCCACGGTCTCCCGACGAACGAGACGTTTTCCCCATCGAACCAGGCCTCTCCCATATCGAGATGGGTCAGCCCGTTCGGCTCGGTCGGCAGCTTGTTGATGCCGCTGACGTTGCAGCCGTGCAAGAGCAGCCTTCGCCCGTACGAGTCGAGAAAGTATCGGCCATGATTTGCGTCGAGCGGTTCGGGACCAATTGCGCCCTTCGAGAGATCTGCTGCTGTCGCCTTTGAGCTGCCGATCTCGTAGTCTGGAGCGAGCGAAGGGTGCTCGTGCAGCGGTCGAGGTGGGGTAGACGACGACATGAGGGCCCTGCGAGCTGTCGCTAGACTCGGCGGGTCGGCAGACAAGCTTCAGCTGTTGCTGCCTTAAACAGCCACGTCCTGTACGATCGAGCAAGTGAAAGGCGGCTATTGCGGTTGAGAGAGACCTTGTTCGTCGTCGCTTCCGAGGTTGTCCATCTCACCAACTTGTCGCTCTCACCGACGATGGAAAGCGTGTTCCAGGAGGCCGTCAAGCACGTCGGGTCCTCACAAGGATCTGCCGGCAACGAGACGCTCCTGCAGGTCCGTCCCGGCGTCGTTGTGCCCAGTTTGATGTCCACTCACGTTCGTTCGCTGTCTGCAGGTGTACGCACTCTACAAGATTGCGACCGTTTCCAATCGGCCCGAAGGTGCACGACCAGGAATGTTTGACCTCAAGGGGAAGGCAAAGTGGTCCGCCTGGGACCGATTGGGTTCCGAAGAGGGCATGAACTCGGACGAGGCGAAACGACGCTACATCCAGCTCGCAGAGGAGAGGTTCGGCTTCCGGATCGGGCCTGAGCCACAAGGGTTGACAACCGAGTCTCCGCAATTGTCGTCCGATATGCGAGCTGGTCAACCTCCCAAGCCCAAGCCAGAACGAATGGTTGGCGTATCGATGCTCGCGAGCGATTTCGTCGACGAAGCGTCAGTTAACGCCGCTTGGTTATTGACACCGGTTTTCGCTCAGAGATTCTGACGCTTTCCTCTTCCCCGTCGTGGCAGACCGGCCTCCAAGCTCCACGAACTAGCCATCGCCGGCGACTCGAAACAACTTGAAGAATTCTTCGCAAGTCCGGAGGGCCAAGGAACCGACCTCAATGCCCGAGACAGCTACGGATACACCGCTCTGCATCTGGCTACAGATCGAGGTGCGTCACCGAGGCCCCCTCTCTTTGCGCAGGAGCGGAGGCTGAGCTAGTCGAAAATACGCCGCAGGTCACGCCGCGTCTGTCAAGGCGTTGCTGGCAGCCGGAGCGGACAAGTCCATACCGGTACGGCTTCGGGCGTATTTCTGATCGTGATGCTTTGATTAATGGACTCCCTCCGCAGGACGAGGACGGGCACTTGGCGCTCGATCTCGCCCGTCTCGCCGAACACGAAGAAATCGTCGTTCTGCTCTCATAGACACATCTCGTGGACGCTCTGGGTTGCACGTCTCACCTTGTTGTACTCATTCTCTGCATTCCTGCGCTCCCAGCACCCGCAGACGACGATGCCATGTACGAAAAAGATATGCCATTGTGAACCAGACAGGAGACGCAAGTTGTTGAAAGTGCTGCCACGGAGAGCGGGCCGAGGTTATGAAGATGTGACGATGAAAGAAGAAGAATTATGGGGGTAAGGCGCGGCCTCCGTAACGAACGGGAAGAAATGATGTGAACGAAAGAATGTGCCGAGCGATGGACGAGGGGAATCAAACGAACGTCGCCCCACTCCTTGCCCAACTGGGCAACGGCAGTGAGGAGTTTTTAAACACACACATACATATGGAGGGGAGCAGCGTGAAAGGGTATTCACGTAACGCCGAGAAGAGCGTTACAGCAAACCGCAATCGCGCAGGTTGAGCTGGATGATGATGTCGTTGACGGCGCTCAGGACGAACCGGATCTGCTGCGTCTCGGTCGCGCACGTAAAGTGGACATAGATCTGTTTCGCCGTGCTCTGGTTCAGGCTGACGAACCGGCTCGAGAAGTAGTCGCACGCGGCTTGCAGGTCGGACCCGCCGGTGTAGTCGGGGAAGTAGTCGGCGATCGGCGACCGCGGGAGTTTCTCCCGGAACAGGTCGATCTAAATTCGCATACGATGTGAGTACAGCGTCTCGAGCGTAGAGGGCAGAACGAGGCTCACCTTGTTGAGGAAGAGGATGATCGAAGTCCGGACAAACCATCGCGAGTTGCAGATCGAGTCGAACAGCACCAGCGCTTCCTGCATACGGTTGATCGACTCGTCCTCGTACAGCATTTGGTCGTACTCCGAGATAGCCACGAGGAAGAGGATGGCCGTCACGTTCTCGAAGCAGTGAATCCTGAGGGAGCCTTGTGTCAGTAACGGCGGATCAGTGGTGTCATATACACAAGACAAGGACACTCACCACTTCTTCCGCTCCGATCGCTGACCGCCGACATCAAACATCCGGTACTTGAGCTCGCCGATCAAGAACGTCGTCTCGGTGATACCGGTCGTCTTGACTCGCGAGCGGAGCACGTCCTGGTCCGAAGGGAGGTAGTTGCGCGCGCCTATCCGTGCGATCGAGTCGAAATAGCTGGAGGGAGTGAATCGCATTGTTCCGGCGGATCAGCGCCGAGTACGGGCCGGGGGCGCGGACAGATCGGCCCCCGTCACGAGGGAAGCCGTGGACCGTCCGAAACTCACTATTGCGCCGAGTCGTTCAGTTGGTACTCGCGAGACCGCGCGAAGCACTGCTTCACCGCCGGATCGCGCCACAGCTCGGTGATCGCCTCGGTCACCTCGGTCGGCAACACGTCGGCCTCGATCTGGTGCGGCTGCGCCATGATCACTTCGCGGTACCGCTGCCCCTCTGAGTTGACCAAGTCGAGTCCCATCATCTCCATCGCGTCCAGGATGACCTGTTTCACGGGCGGGCGGGCAGACGGGCGACATGTCAGAATGGAGCAGGGTTCGGCAGGCAGCTGCCTGAACCGCAAAAGAGAAAGCTCAAGGGAAACGAGAGGACTCACGTGCATACTCTGCACCGTATTAGAGTAGATGATCTCCTTGTAGGCTTCCCTCTCCTTGTCCGTGTAGGACCCCTCGTTGATGAGCTTCATCTGCTTCAGGATGGTCGATTTGCCCGACTCTCCAGCTCCGAGCAGGAGCATTTTGCTGCCAGAGACTCGATGTCAGTGCCCGGGGGCTTTGACCACTTGAGGATCCTCGACCGGCTCACATCTCGTTGCTGCATGGCGATAGGGCAGCGAGAGCGCGCGAGAACAGGAGGGGCGGGCGGGAAAGAGAGTCAGTACGCGCCCCCCCAGAGAGGGTCTACACCCCTCCGTAAAAGAGCGACAGGTGGACCAACCGCATAGCCATACGATCTTTGCGGAGCTGGTCCTCGATCTCGTCTGACCGGGCCTTGCCGGCCGCATCGACGGGTTTTGACGATCCGCAGCCCATCCTTCCGTATTACCAAGTTCCCCTCCGGCGAGACGACGCGAGTATCAGACCGTGGTAACTCTCTCCCTGAGAGTGTGTAGCTGTGTGGGAGGTCACCGGAGAGAAGCAGCGTCGAGCGATTCGTCGGTCGGTCGGTCGTTCGGTCGGTGTGTTCGTCCGGCGTTTGGTGGGGGGAAGCGTGCGGAAAAGAGCGAAGGGAGGTCGGTTAAAGGCGAGGGACCCGTGCGTATATACAACCGTGCGTGGAGCGTCCGTTACGCGCAGGAGCAATATGGTGAGCGAGTTCGAATGGGATGATTTATTGCGATCGGCGGCGATGAACACAAAGGGAAAGAAGCGAAACAGCGTCGCCAGGGAGGGCGGTGAGGAATAGGGACCAGTCAGCGTATGTCTTCCGTGTAGTCACGTACAACTTCCTCTACGCACCTCAGATGGCCGTGCCTCTGCGCGCGCGTAGGATGGGCGGACCGACGTCGTGGGGTGAAGGCGTGCGAACGAGACGTCTCGGGAACAGCGCACACTCGCGTTGGCGTCTTTCGTGGACCGAGCACTCTGCCAGCAAGATGCAACTTGCGACTGGACCAGTCCAGGTGTATATAGGCGTTGGTCAGGACTCAGCGAATCGGCCGTCCGCGGCGGGGCCGAGATCGAACTCCACGTGGCGACTGAATGTCTTGCCTTTCCGTCGGCTTCAAAGCTCGCCGAGGCTCCGATCGTATAGAGCGCACTCTGCTGAACATATGCCGATGCACGTAGTAAGTATCGTTTGGGACCGAAAGGGACCGCTGTGGACAAAAGGATCGAGATGCAAGTTTCACCGACCAAGTTACAGCAGCTGGCAGGTCTCCCGACGACCCCGACTCCATATGCTCAGATGTCGAACGCCTCCTCTTTGCCTTCGGCCTTGGCAATATCCCACAGCATCCCCAACTTGCCGAGGGCCTCGCGCGCGCTCGCATCGCTCGGGCAATTCGCGTGCCGGACGTCGCCAAACAAGTGTTCGCGCTCGGCGCCGCTCCAGATCTCGCGGCAGTAGTTGTCCGCGAGGCTCTCTGGCACCTCGGGGTCCTCGACCGAGGCGGCGCCGCCTTCTCCCGGCGTGTTGAACGGTCCGGCGGGGCGCAGGATCCCGTCGTGGTTCTCGAGTCCGCGCGGGGCGTCGCCCTCGTCGGCGTCGGCATGCGCGCGCGGCGCAGCCTCCTCGGTCCACCGGATCCGGTTCAGCATCAGCTGGCGGTACTTCTTGATCGATTTCGGACCGCCCTCGACGAGCACGAGGCAGAACTTGGGGTTGTGCAGGATCCGACCCGTCAAGTGCCAGTCGAGCGCGTTCTTCTTGACCTTGAACTTGTGAGACGGGTCCGACAAGTACCGGACCTTGAACGCGATCGCGTGGATGCCCTTCTGTTCGTCCTTCTCGAACTGCGCTTCCCGCTTCGCGCGCCGCTCTTCGGGCGTAAGCTTGCGCTCCTCGTTGTCCTTGAGGTGCTTCCGCTCGCGAGCCATCATCTCGCGGCGAACTTGCGCTTCGACCTTAGTCGGATCCGCGATGGCGTCCTGCGTCAACACGCGCATCATGTTGGAGATCTTGACTGTAGGCCGTGGCGAGAAGGTCAGTGGCCATCCGCGTATTCTCGCCAGGAACGAACGGCCGCAACGGACCCTTCGGCGGTGGTGGCGGCAGCAAACCCATCTTCTGCCTATCCTGCTTGTCCTGCAATTCGGCCTGTCGCCGGATCCGACGCATCTTCTTCATCTCCTTCTTCGTCAAGAACAGCGGCTTCAACTCGACCTGGTTCTTGTCCTGCGGCGCCGGGATCGAGATCGGGTGTTGAACGAGGTGCGAGATGAGTTGCGACCGGTCGAGGAACTCGGTCGAGTACGAGTCGTACGACTTTTCGGGGAGGTAGCCCTCGTCCCACCACTCGACGTCGGGCGGAGGCGGTCGCCGCACCTTCTTGGCCGTCTCCTCCAGGTCGCTCTGCAGTCCCGCCTTTTGAGAGCTCTCGAGGATCCTCCGCTTGAGGTCCTCCATCCGAGCTTCGGCACGCATCGCCTCGCCCTTCTTGACAAAAGTTCCAGCCTGCTTGAACTGGAACGTCTGCCGGGCGGGCCCTTTGCCCATGTGCGATTTGCTCGCGACGCCGATAGAGCCATAGCCGAGGCGAGGGTCGTAGAAGCCCGTGTCCTTGAGCGATTCTACTTCGGGCGTGGCGGCCGAGGTGGATGGAGTGAGGGACCGCGAGGGAGGCGCAGGCTGGCGAGCATTCGCTTTCGCGGTCGAGAACTTGGGCGCCATCGGTTTGTACCGATCCTTGCTCGAGGTGGAGGGGGTCGCGGGCGTGCTCATGTCCATGAGGAGCGGGTGCGCCGCCATGTTGAGACCGCCGCGGCCGGCCATTGACGGATCCACAGCTGGTGCGTTCTTCGCCGCGCTGCCTTGAAGTGCAGGGGACTGTACGATATGATGTGCGTCAGACCAGCGCACCGGAGCAGCAGTGACACAGGTCACTCACGAGGTACGGGTTGATCTTGGTCTCTGTGGCTTGTTTCCGGGCGGCCATCTCGGCGACCTTTCGCTTGGCCTCAGCGATCTTCCTCGCGAGTTCAGGATCGAGGTTCGGTTGCGGGAGACCCGGGACGGCCGGCATGTTCGGTCGAGACGGAAGAGTGGTCGCGGGAGGCGGACGAGTCGGAATCGGGGCAACTGGAGAGGCCGCACCGGGACCACCACCGGCTGCAGCCTTCATCGCAGCGAGTTTGGCTTGGATTTCGGCGCGCTTGGCGGCAATGTCGATGGCTGGACCGGCGCCGGGACCTCCAGGGCGAGGAGTGAGTCCGTCATCGAGAGGAGTCGGTTTGAAAGACGGCTGAGCGGGCTGCGGAGTCACATAAAGGGTCAGTCGAGCAGGTACAGATGGACCACGCTGAACGCCTGGTACGCACTGCGTTGCTGTTGCCAGGGCACGGCGATAGAAAGAAGGAGATGACAAGAGTCAGTTCCCGCACATGATGGGTCTGAGACGCGTCGCGCGGCTTCTGCAGCGTGCTTAGCGACAATTGCGCCATGCAAAGAGCCTCGCAGCTCGGCTAGACGCGCGAGAGGCGTACTCACCCTCGAGGCCGTTTCACTTCCGACGGGCGACCTTGCGTCGCGTCGTCGTCCGCGCTGGGGCGCTTGCGGTCGCTCATGGTCTCCGTATACGCTCTCTGGACCCTGCGACGGTGCGAGACGCTCCGAGGAGGTGGGTACGCGTGGTGGAAAGAGCCTGAGAAGGAGCGAGCCCCTCCGCCTCAGATTTACGACGCGGCGATATTCTCCCGCTCGTGTTCTCGTAAAGTGTACGACAAATCAGTAGCTCTCGCGACGTGCACCTCGTCGGGGGAACTTCTCCGACGTCCGAAGGGAATTTGCTTGACGAGAGCTATAAGATGTTTTACAGCGAACAGGCGCTTTTGAAGGCAAGCAGGGACGCGGACTTGACGGGTAAGGATTGAAGTGTCTTTTGAGGAATAGAATGAGGTCCATGAGAATCATACAACCGTTGAGTAGGCGCGAAGCATCGATCCGAGGACGGGGAAGGGTAGGGGACAGTGGAAGAAAGAACTCATACACTCGATGATGGGCCAAAGACCTTCATCTCGGCGTCGTCGGTGCTGTCACCGTCGTGCGAGACGACTGGTACATGGGCTGGCGGAGTGTGCTTGACGGTCCAGAGCGGATGGATCAAGCTGCGCGAGCAGGTGGAACAGGTGAGCCTCGCCACGGCAAACCGCACGCGGCACCGGAGTCGACTCACTTGAGCAAGATCGCCACGAAGAAGATTGGAACAGCGTCGCCGAGTATGAGGGCGATCTCTGCACCGGGTAACACCTTCAGCTGAGAGGTTGCCAGGGGAGGCAAATGCACAAGAGACTTACGAGATGTGCCGAGCTTGCCGAACAACCCCTCAGAAAGTTCGGCTGTTCGATAGGCTCCCCTGCAGATCTAATGGCCGTCAGTTTTCTGTCTCTTTCGGAAATGGTCAGGTGCATTCGGCTAGCGCATTCACCGAATGATCAGGAACAGTTCCGTCAAGAGTGTTCCCCAGAAGATTCGGCCGAGGTTCCGCCTCAGAGAGTAAGGGTTGTCCGTCCGATAAGAGAGTCGGCGATAGTAGACGAGGAAGAACCCCGTGAAGAAGACAGAGGTGGCGAGCTGGAGGGCCGTCCCGGCAGTCATGATGTGGGTGCCCATCAGGAACTGCTTCCTGCCGTTAACAGTTGCCGCAAGCGCCTGCCGGGTAGCTGTCAGCACAATAACAAGTAGTGTGCAACTGCGAAGATGTGTACGTACTCCTCCGGCGGCTTGAATCGACAGGGTGACGATTTCGACCACGAAAATCGACCATGAGAAGCTGCATCCAGCCGAGGCACGTCAGCGCAGCTGCGACCAGCGGAATCAAGCTACTCACGATTTAGGGCGCATCCAAGGCATCGCATCGAGGTCTTGTGTCGTCGCGAGGGCGTAAAAGAGGGCATCTGAAGCGATGGCGTCAGCCTCGGAAAGACAGTTCGAGCGGGAGAGCCGCGGACCCCGGCTTGTGACGCACAGACACCGCCGGCGTAGAATGTCGGGGCGATAGTGAGAACGGCGAGCTGAATCACGTATCTGAAGCGACATGTCAGCCGACAAAGTCGTCAGGTCATTCTGTAGAGGACGATGCTTACCCATACATCACGTCCGACGCCGACTGGAAGCGTAGGTACCAGCCGTACACCTCCAAACCGGCGGCGCAGATCACCGAGATGAAAGCCCAGCGACGCGAACGCCACAGCTGGTACAGATGCAGCGCTCCCGACGCGCCGAAAATGACCATCGCGACGATACCGAAAGCCGCGGAGGGGTAGTACTGCGAAGACAGCGTTCGAGAGAACCGCGGGTCAGTGCCGGTAGATATGCATGAAGAGGGCGGCGACAACTTACACCGTACGAGTTGAGCGTCGGCCAAAGTTTCTTTGCCGCATCGGCGACGGCGCCGTCAGACGAGAATCGACACGCCCACGTCGCGATGTACTCTTCCGAAGTGTAGCCGACACCTTCATTCTTAGGCACGAGGAGCGCAGCTTGGAGTGCCTCTTGCAGAGCCGAGCTGCAGCCATAAGCGCGAGCACCCTTGTCGGTCCAGTCGGTGATGGTCGCCATGGCGTATGAAGCGAATGAAAGCCATGGTGCTGCTCCTCCACCTTCTCTTGCTTGCTGTCGGCGCAGTCTCGGACTCCGGGATAACGCGATAAGGTCCGTCGCGACTTCACTCCGAGCTCCGAGGAAGGCGCCGTCTTCTCGGGGTGAGGCGGTGAAAGGTGGAAAGATCAGCGGACAAAGGTGCCTCGGTTCACTCCGAGCCGGTCACGGATGACGTGGCAGCTAAAAGTGCCGCACGTGTAGCGTAGAGGCGAAGGGTTGTCATCGAATAGGCGCGCGAGGGAAACTGTCACCAACTCGAGTTGCGAAGGTTCGACTGCTTTTTTTCGGATCGGTTCCCTGCGCCAGTCACTGGAGAGCACAGATCAGGACAAGACCGCCATAGGAGCTACAGCTTACAGATAGACAGACTCTACACAAGCTCCCACCGCCATTCCTCGGCCGGCGAGAGGGAGCCCGAAGAAGTATGCAGCGGCTGAAGGAGGCTGTGATCTGAGAACAACGGGTCGGCCAGCCACGGGGATGAAGAGACGGAGTTCGGATTCGAGTACGACTCGTGCGCATTCGACTGCGGTGCGTGCGAGCTCCCGAAGGCGGTGTGCGGATCAAAGGAGGACAGGTTCGAGCTGAGATCTGGACGAGGATAACAGCCGTCAGCTCAACGCAGTAACGTACCGAGTTGTGTCCTGTACTCACCTGAAACGGCTAGGTCCAGTACGCTGGTCGTAGGCGATCCACCCAGCGCGACTTCCTCGGCGTTGAGCGCATCCAAGGTCGCCGTCATCTGCGCGCTCGGGTACCCTCGGGACAAGTAGCGAATCTGCTCCGACAGACTGCGCACAGAGGAGACAATCAGCTTGGGATCTTGCTTTCGACCGAGTCAGTGAGAGGAGGAAGACGCACTGCCGCAACGAGACCAGCTTGTCCAACGCGCCGAGAGGGAAGAGAGTCGTATCGCTTGCAGGCGCGGTGGCGAATGCGGAGGCGAGGTCGAGTACGCGGGCCACGCTGCAAACGACGCCCGGCACTATGCTCATAGCATGCAGGGGAGGGCAGTGTTGTTGTTCCTGCGCGTGGATGACAAATCAGAGAAGTTCGATTTCCGTTGTTCCGAAGGGCCCCGGTTGCGCACCTGCGGCAGCCGAAGCAAGGCACAGAGACCGCGAGCCAACCGCTGGTTCGCGTGCCCGCACATGGTCGCGAGGTTCGCGAGGAGCTCGGTGTTCTTCAGGCTGCAGGCGCGGGCGTTCGACGTAGCCACACGCGTGATCATGTCGCTCAGATGGTGCATCAGCGACGTCTCGAGCGCGAGGACGGCGACCCAAAGTACGTGGGCGTAGATCTGCAGCTAAAATTAATCAGGATGGGCTTCTTGACACGGACCTTGGGTGCAAGAGAAACTCACGCGGATCAAGCCGTGACCGACGAGCTCGGGCGCGTAGACCGCAAACAGGGTGTTGCGTGCCCAGCCGTACACCTCGTCGAGACGGAGCCAGATCTTTGTCGTCACGTCGAGTGAGAAAGCGTCGGCCGCGGTGTAGGTGGCGGTGTCGTGCGCGATGAGGACGACGACTTGCACCGCCTGCAAGATGCGTGACAACGACTCATCGCCCGAGATCCTGGCGGCCGCTAGCAGCTCTTCCGATGTAGGCAGACTCGGCGAACAGCCCGACAGATGTGCTGTAAGCTCCTCGCGCGCGCTATCGTGCACTCGGTGGTCAGCAATCACTTCAGGGTGGAGGTGGAAGGCAGCGAAAGGACGTACAATTGCGGTCTATCTCGTCGTTCAGCCGCGCCGAACACGTCCGCCACGATGAGAGACCACCCGAGCCGCCGCAACGGCTCCTCGCGTTCCTCGAGATTCGCGATCGTGCGACGCGTGAGTTGTCGAAACTGGGCAACGGCGGCTGACAGGTACGGCATCGAGTCATTCCCTGCACACGAAGCCGTTCCTTTCGCCCGCGAAAGTAACAAGAGTGAAGCCACGTGGGCCAGCTCCAGCTTGCGCCAGATGTGGAGAGAATCCGCGAGCGCTTCGGCTTCCTGGAGGAGGCGGTTCGAGATGTCGCGTCTAGAGTTTCCGGCGAGTCGATCGGGGAGATATAACGGCGCCGCAAAAGCGTACGTAATCCGGCACAGAAGCTGCGTGCAGGCGCGGGATGGTCAGACGGTGCCATCAAGCTGGTGGCTCGGGGCAGAAAAGTGGCGGACCTCGTCGGACGGAGGCAGTCGGTCTAAGCGCTGCCCGCTGTGTTTTAGAGCTTGTCAGAGAGTCGGTGTAGAGCGCAAATTGAACGTGCCAGGGGCAAACGCGCACACGTCGTTGAACTTGTCCAGAAGTTCCCAGAAATCGACGACCGGGAGGTCAACGTTCGGCATATTTGTCCGTGTCTGACGCCTGTCGAGCCAGAGATCAAAGAGCTTGGCGCCGAACGAGCTCGCGAGGTGGTGTTGGACGAGCGAGTCCTCGCTCGCGATAGACGGCGGCGAGACGGATGACGACGACGACGACGACGAGGAGGTGAAAGTTGCGGACGATCCCGGGACGACGCTGCCGTAGCGTTCCCTCGCTGCCTCAACATTTTTTCCTGACCGCCTGCGAGTCCTTGACCGCTCGACGAAGACGCAGTTGATGTTCTTCTTGCGACATGGCTGGCACTGGTCGCCTCCGTCCTCCGAGGGCTGGCAGCGAATCTTGCGCAGCCTGTTCACGGGATCTCGTCAGCGCCCAGTCAAGCAGTGTCGAAGGTGTTTGCACTGCGCACCGACAGGTCTGGCAAGAGGTCGGCAGCGGCGCCGACCTTGCGGCCGGTGCATTTTCATCAGCGGGCATGGCGAAAAGAGTGGTGATGACCTTGTCGCAGGCGCGCACAATCGGGGGACGGTCGTGCGTAGGTGTGTAGCAGCGAGCTGGCGATGACTGGCGACTCTACATAGCTTACGAGCGCTAAGAGCAGCGTGGACGACAGTCCGAGGTACAGTCCGAGAACGAGGGGGTGCAGCTTCAAGCGCACGTGCAAGTCTCTTCGTGTTCCCAAGCCTCCCCTCACGCAGATCGCCCTCACGCGCCTCGCGCAGGCCGATGACGTTCGTGCTGCCTCACGCAGACAGCGTTGGCAGAAGCAGCAATCATGACTGTGCTTGCGTGCGGCTCGAACGCGTTCCAGCAGCTCTGTTCATCCGACCAGCTCGTCTTCAGCGACCCGGTCGAGGTGCCTGGAGCCTCCGACATCACCGCCGCTTCCTGGTCACAAACTGTCTTGCGCTGTGCGTCCTGCGTGCTACCTGCTCCTTCGCGGACCAACCCCTTGCTGCTCGGAAAGGCTGAACAGTGCGGCGCTTGCACATAGCCACCCGAAACGGCAATCAACTTGCTGCGATCGGCCTCGACCTTGACCGCAGCTCGACGGAACCCGTGCGGCGCTGGCTCGGACAAGAGTCGTTCGTCGCTGCGCTGTTGGAGGATGGCCGCATCGAGCGATTCACAGACTGCGCTCGCACCAAAGGCCGGTACGCACTCGCCGAGATGAACGGAAAGGGCGAAATCTTACTTGTCCCCGGTGAGAGACGTCTTCGGTTCTTCGGCTTCGTCCAGTAACTCATCCTTGAGCATTCTACCCCCTCGTAGAAGATCACGCCAACGAGGCTCACCTCTATCCTTCGCTCGACGCTCTCTTCGACTCTTTCGGCTCCCCTCCGCCCGCTCGGCTGAGAACTGCTTTGCTTTCTCGCACGACGGAGCGCCCAGCTGCGAGCTCATCATCTCCTCGAAACCACGAGCACCGCATCGAATCCATCGCGGCGGGTGCAGCGCACTTCTTGCTGTTGTCCTCGACGCATCAGGTTTATTCTGTCGGCGACTCGCGATACGGCCAAGCAGGTCCCTTCTCCTCCCATCCGCTCGACGCGTCCAACGACCCGCAGGCATTGAACCACCTCTCCTTCTTTGACGGGCTCTTCCCCATCGCCGTCTCGTGCGGGGCGTTTCATTCTGCAGTCGTCACTCGAGACGGCGCCGCCTACCTGTTTGGCAGCGACAAGGAAGGTCAGTGCGGTGGCCAGAGCGGCGGCAGCGAACCGCAAATGATCGATCTGGAGGAAGAAGAGGGGGGAGGCGAAGGCATCGAGATCGTCCAGGTGGCCTGCGGAGCGGCGCACACCTTTTTGCGGACCCGGGACGGACATGTATGGTGTGCAGGAACGAGTACGTTTCGCTCCTTTCTGCTCCTGCTGAGCGGGGAAACTGAGCAGACCTCTCATCCGCAGACACAGACGGTCAACTCGCTCTCGGCGACTTGGTTCCGCAACCGACCTTTACACGAAACGCCCGTTTGGAAAGGAGGATACGAGAGCGCAGCATGCACCTCTCCAACATTGTCTGCTCGCGTGCTTCCTCGTACTTTGTACTCAAGTCAGAGCAGTCATAGACGGGGGTATGCAACGATTGCAGGTGATCGTCATGCTATCATAGCGGGGATTTTGCACAAAGTGAGGAACGAACGGAACTGTCTAGATCAGATATACGCAGGGGTGTCGTCTAGCCCGCTTTTTGGAGAGAAGAATGCAAAAAAGAGGGAGAACACGCTTAGAGGAGGCCGGCCGACTCGAGGAGGAGGATGATCATGTGCGCGGCACTGCGGACAGTCTGCTTCGACAT
The DNA here is from genome assembly GCA_023628275.1 of Rhodotorula sp. M30-05A-2. Classification (NCBI taxonomy): domain Eukaryota; kingdom Fungi; phylum Basidiomycota; class Microbotryomycetes; order Sporidiobolales; family Sporidiobolaceae; genus Rhodotorula; species Rhodotorula sp. M30-05A-2. The sequence continues at coordinate 4,808 of JAMALC010000043.1, read as the reverse complement.
GTCGACGACAAGGTCCGCCTGCGGTGGAAGGTAGGAGGGTCAGCGACCGCGCGCACTGTAGGAGAATCAACAGAGCCCAAAACTCACGTCTTCCGGAACCTCGTACTTGTCGTCGATGCCAGTGAAGCCCTTGATCTCTCCCCTCCGGGCGCGCGCGTACACGCCACGACGGTCAGTCTTCTCGCAGTACTCGAGCGGGGTCGCGACGTGCACGAGGAAGAAGTTGCCGCCGCCGGCGCCGCCGTTCTGGATGATATGGGCCTTGGCGGCCTTGCGCGAAGCGTCGTACGGGGCGATAGGAGTCGCGATGACGGCCGCGCCGGCGCGGGACAGTTCGGCGGCGACAAAGGCGACGCGCTGCAAGTTCTTGTGACGCTCTTCGGGGGAGAACCCGAGCTCGGCACTGAGCTCGGAACGGATCGTGTCGCCGAGGAGGAGCGACACGGACCGGCCGGCCTGCTGCTGGAACTGCGACTCGAGGGCCTTGGCGATCGCGTTGGCACCCGAGTTGACGTGACCGGACAGGAGGATGGTGAAACCCTGGCTGGCCTTGGCCGGGTACGACTCGCGGAGAACCTTGACGACCTGCTCGTACGAGAACCAGTCCGGGATCGGCGCGCCCGTCTTGAGACGGCGGCGGAGCTCGGTACCCGAGATGTCGGCAGTGACGGTGCCCTTGGGGATCTCGTCGACCGGCTGGTAAATGTCCTGCTCGGGGATGTACGACATGGCCTGGAACGGAACCATCTCGATCGCGAGCTCGTCCTTGAACTGGGTCACGAGCTCCTGCGCGTCGTACGGGCCGTAAAAGTCCTTGCCCTGCGAGTTCTTGCCCGGGCCGGCGTGGTCGCGACCGACGATAAAGTGAGTCGCGCCAAAGTTCTTGCGGATGATGGCGTGCCAAACGGCCTCACGCGGGCCACCCATGCGCATGGCGAGCGGGAGGAGAGCGAGAGCGGCCATACCCTTCGGGTAGGTGCGGATGATGGCTTCGTAGACGCGGACACGGGTGAAGTGGTCGACATCGCCCGGCTTGGTGAGGCCGACGACGGGGTGGACGAGCACGTTGGCACGCTGCTGACGGGCGGCGCGGACCGTCAACTCGCGGTGAGCGCGGTGCATCGGGTTGCGAGTCTGAAATGCGACGACGCGAGTCCACGAGAGCTTCTCAAAGTAGGCACGGAGCTCGCGGGGAGTGTCTGCGGGCGCCGGAAAAAGGGTCAATCTTCCGACCTGGCAGTGAATGCTGCGGACCAACCTGCGATCTGACTTACAGCGGAGCTCGACGTAGTCGTAGTGTTCCGGAGCGTTGACGGCCTGGACCGAACCGCCGACGTAAAAGTCCTTGACCGAAGAGTGCAGGTAAGTGACGGCGGGGTGGGCCTTGTCGTCGGCGCCAAAGACCTTTTCGGCCTCGTTCGTCTTGTTCGGCTGGTAGATCGAAGAGACTGGACGGAAAATAGTCCAGTCAGACTTTGCTGCGAGCTAGAAATGCGGCTCGGGCAAGCACGCACCGGTGAGGATGGCGAGCGGCGATTCGTCGCGGGCGTCACGGAGAGTGACGCGGGTGCCCTGGGCGAGCTTGAGGGCATCGATCTGCTCCTGAGAGACGTCGAGGGTGATCGGCATCGGGAAAAGCGAACCGTCGGCGAGGCGGAGCGTCTCGACACAGCTAGAGGAAGGCGGGAACGCTAACACCCCTTTCAGCTGTCTTTCCACGACATGCCGACGAGGAGCACCGGAAAAGGGCGCACCTCTCGTAGTCCTCCTTGCCCATGAAGCCCTCGAGCGGCGAGAAGCCGCCGTTCATGATGAGTTCGAGGTCGCAGAGCTGACGTTCAGTGAGGCGAATGTCGGGAATCTGCTCCGACTCTTGCAGGAGCTGGGCGCGGATGGGCGCATCGCGGGCGTGCAGGTCCTTGAGAACTCCTCCGTGGGGTGCGTTGAGAGCCTAAACGTGCACAAAGGAGTGCGATGCAAAGGATGATTCAGTAATCCGAAATTTCAAAGGAGGAGACGAGGAGGGCGGCGCCGCGGCGCAGGAGCTGCAGCCTTTGCGGCGGAGCTTGGCCGACAGGCCGGCGCAAGTGCGAGGACTGACCATTGTGTGAGTAACGTGTCAGGTAGAGACGAGGCTGAAGCAGGCGACAAGAATTCAAATCTTCTCCCAAAGAATGGCGTGATGCAGCGTGCGCAATCGCCGCGGAGATCCGCTCGCCGCCTCCACTTGGCGCTCGGGGACGGGGAGGATTTTTTCTGGTCCCGCTTGGTCCCGCGGGGTCCGGCTGCGTCGACAATGCAAACCCTTTCTGCTACTTCGAGAATGGCTATGGCGACCTGAAGGCAGCAAGAAAGTAGCGCAACTCTGCAGCGAGTCCTCCGGAGAAAATGCTATGTTTCTCGCGTGCCACAGCTCGGATGCATGCCTTGTAGTCGCTTCAAGTTGGCAGTCGAGCCCGACGTCCTCAGTCGGAGACCAGGATCGTACAGATACTTTTGTGAAGAAGCTGCGCTACCAGCTACAAACCTCAGACATCATCAGATCGGTCTCCGGATGATGGTGATGCCGTCCCGGATCGGAAGCATGACCGTCTCGAGGTCGGGGTGTTGCCGGACAAACATGTTGAAGCTGCAGCACACATTGAGGGGATGTGAGAGAGCAGTCAACATGAGTGCACCAAGTCTTCTGGGGCGCGTCAGACTCCGGCACGTCTCTTTCGTGCACCGACCCGAGGGCAAAGAGAGAACCCACTCGTCAATGCCTGCCGTCGCCTCGTTCTTGCTCTTGTTGTTGGTCCGGTTCGACTGCGCAAAGTCACCCTCGCCGTCGCCATCGGCGCCTGTCGAGTCGCTAAAAGCGCCTGGCGTGACCCACGGATATCCCTGAAGACGGGAGACATGCTCAGCGATCAGCGCCGGCGCCGAGTGGCGGAGGGAGTCCTCTTGGTCTTCCTTACCTTGTACAGGGTATTGTCCTGCGTGTTTGGGCGGAGAAAATCAGCAAGTCGGGTCGGACGATTTCGCCGCAGGAGGTGTCGCTCACAGCCAAGATCACACCGTCTGCGCTGAGCAAGTCCCCGTCGAGAACGGCCTGGACATAAGCCTTGTACGAGGGTTTGTCCGCATCGATAAAGACCAAGTCGAACGGTTCATGCTTGGCCTCGGCGAGGGCAGCGAGCGATTCGAGGGCCGGCGCGATCCGGAAGTCGATCTTGTCGAGGACGCCGGCGCGGTTCCAGTACGGTTCGACCGTCTCTTTGAGGTACGGTTCGATGTCGAGCGCGACGATCTCGGTGACGGAAGGGACCAAGGCGAGTGCGAGCGTTGCGGTGCCGGTGAAGACGCCGATCTCGAGGACGGATCGAGTCCGCTGCAGGAACGCCAGGTTTTGGAGGACGACGGCTTCATAAGGACCGCTGCACATCCCGGCTCCGAGCTCAAACTTCGTCCTTGAGTCGTCCTTGAGTCGTGCCCAGTCGGTTTCCTGAGTCATCTCGAGCAGTTCGTTCCACACGGCGCGGACCTCGTTCTCCGTCTTGGCATGCGAGCGCGGCATGATCAACTCGCTCGAGTTTCGTTCGAGGTAGTCTTCCTGGCCCGAGATGAGCGCGTGCGCTTCCTGCAAGGCGGCCAATGACGAGCCGCGGCCGCCAGTGGAGGATGTCGTCAGGGCTGACTCGAGCAATCGCGTGGCGCGGGTGATGGGCGTGCCGCCTGTAGTCTTGGTTTGGTAAGTGGGCATGCTGCCTCAGCGTGAGAGGACTGCCGGGTGTTGCTGGAGGCAGCAAGTCGAGAGGTTGTCGGGTCGCAAAGTGGGGGGGAGAAGGGCCGATGGCTGACATGAGCGAGCATCCCTCATCGATCGATGCGTATAGCCCAACTGGCTGAGCGTAAGCACGAAGCATCCCCAGCAAGGCTATGATCGGTCCCGCAGGCGAGCCTCACGGACTCAGACGCGGTGCTCGCGCCAACCCTTTTGAGCATGTTCGCAGTCGAGGACTCGCCTCAGGTATTGCCCGCCTTGAACAGCCTGTTGCGAGGCAGAGCAATCCATGGTAATGCTGCGTCCAATACGACAGGCAGCCAATGCGGGCGAGACGGCCATGTCGCGGTCGTCGGTGTCCGGTTCATGAGTCAGCTCGAGCACCGCACGAGTCCGCCGTGCGACGAGAAGCGGCGATTGCCGGGCCCGTATCGAGAGCGCGTTCCGCTGCATCTGATAGCGTCCATCCATAGCCTCTGCAAGTCTGGCTTGGATCGCCGAGTGACTCGAGGAGGGCTGAGAGAGAAAAACTTGGGTTTCGCCGCTCGTTTGTCAGTCTCGACCTCCTCCTGCTCTCGCTCGGACGCTGTGGTCAAGAGCCAGAGTGCTAGAAAGGGGACCGTCAGCTTGAAGCAGGGCCCAGGAACCAGCCCACGCAGGACCCGCCATGTCTGCACCGCAGGCGACCAACCCGGACGCCCAATTCCCGGCTCACGACGCAGCCGCCCAGTTCTCGTTCCCCAAAGAGGAGGAGAAGGTCCTCGAGTACTGGAGGGAAATCGACGCAGTAAGCTACCCGCACCTCCCCTCGCTGCCGGTCGGTCATGCTGATCTGTCTTCTCCTCGCAGTTCCGCACCAGTGTCCAGCAGTCGCTTGATGAGAACAGGCCGCGCTGTGAGTCGTGCAACTGCTTGCAGACATAGAGAGGAACCCGCGCTGACGTCCAGACCACCCCTGACCAGTCACCTTCTTTGACGGACCGCCGTTCGCGACCGGTCTGCCGCATCATGGCCACTTGCTCATGGGAACCGTCAGTGCGTGCAT